>JARPUW010000296.1:0-145868 GCA_030533445.1 Cyprinodon diabolis
CCAGAAGCACCAGCAGCTCAAGGCTCCAGCAGCTCAAGGTTCCAGAAGCTCAAGGCTCCAGAACCACCAGCAGCTCAAGGTTCCAGCAGCTCAAGGTTCCAGAAGCACCAGCAGCTCAAGGTTCCAGCAGATCAAGGTTCCAGAAGCACCAGCAGCTCAAGGTTCCAGCAGCTCAAGGTTCCAGCAGCTCAAGGTTCCAGAAGCGCCAGCAGCTCAAGGCTCCAGCAGCCCAAGGTTCCAGAAGCTCAAGGCTCCAGATTCTCAAGGTTCCAGAAGCACCAGCAGCTCAAGGTTCCAGCAGCTCAAAGTTCCAGCAGCTCAAGGTTCCAGAAAGACCAGCAGCTCAAGGTTCCAGTAGCTCAAGGCTCCACATGCTCAAGGTTCCAGAAGCACCAGCAGCTCAAGGTTCCAGCAGCTCAAGGTTCCAGAAGCTCAAGGCTCCAGATGCTCAAGGTTCCAGAAGCACCAGCAGCTCAAGGTTCCAGCAGCTCAAGGTTCCAGAAGCACCAGCAGCTCAAGGTTCCAGAAGCTCAAGGCTCCAGATGCTCAAGGTTCCAGAAGCACCAGCAGCTCAAGGTTCCAGCAGCTCAAGGTTCCAGCAGCTCAAGGTTCCAGATGCTCAAGGTTCCAGATGCACCAGCAGCTCAAGGTTCCAGAAACTCAAGGGTCCAGCAGCTCAAGGCTCCAGATGCTCAAGGCTCCAGATGCTCAAAGTTCCAGCAGCTCAAGGTTCCAGCAGCTCAAGGTTCCAGCAGCTCAAGGTTCCAGAAGCACCAGCAGCTCAAGGCTCCAGCAGCTCAAGGTTCCAGAAGCTATAGGCTCCAGATGCTCAAGGTTCCAGAAGCACCAGCAGCTCAAGGTTCCAGCAGCTCAAGGTTCCAGAAGCACCAGCAGCTCAAGGTTCCAGCAGCTCAAGGTTCCAGAAGCACCAGCAGCTCAAGGTTCCAGCAGCTCAAGGCTCTAGCAGCTCAAGGTTCCAGAAGCACCAGCAGCTCAAGGTTCCAGAAGCTCAAGGCTCCAGATGCTCAAGGTTCCTGAAGCACCAGCAGCTCAAGGTTCCAGCAGCTCAAGGTTCCAGAAGCACCAGCAGCTCAAGGTTCCAGCAGCTCAAGGTTCCAGAAGCACCAGCAGCTCAAGGTTCCAGCAGCTCAAGGTTCCAGAAGCGCCAGCAGCTCAAGGCTCCAGCCGCTCAAGGTTCCAGAAGCTCAAGGCTCCAGATGCTCAAGGTTCCAGAAGCACCAGCAGCTCAAGGTTCCAGCAGCTCAAGGTTCCAGCAGCTCAAGGTTCCAGAAGCACCAGCAGCTCAAGGTTCCAGCAGCTCAAGGTTCCAGAAGCACCAGCAGCTCAAGGTTCCAGAAGCTCAAGGCTCCAGATGCTCAAGGTTCCAGAAGCACCAGCAGCTCAAGGTTCCAGCAGCTCAAGGTTCCAGAAGCTCAAGGCTCCAGATGCTCAAGATTCCAGAAGCACCAGCAGCTCAAGGTTCCAGCAGCTCAAGGTTCCAGAAGCGCCAGCAGCTCAAGGCTCCAGCCGCTCAAGGTTCCAGAAGCTCAAGGCTCCAGATGCTCAAGGTTCCAGAAGCACCAGCAGCTCAAGGTTCCAGCAGCTCAAGGTTCCAGCAGCTCAAGGTTCCAGAAGCACCAGCAGCTCAAGGCTCCAGCAGCTCAAGGTTCCAGAAGCTCAAGGCTCCAGATGCTCAAGGTTCCAGAACCACCAGCAGCTCAAGGTTCCAGCAGCTCAAGGTTCCAGAAGCACCAGCAGCTCAAGGTTCCAGCAGCTCAAGGTTCCAGAAGCACCAGCAGCTCAAGGTTCCAGCAGCTCAAGGTTCCAGATGCGCCAGCAGCTCAAGGCTCCAGCAGCTCAAGGTTCCAGAAGCTCAAGGCTCCAGATGCTTAAGGTTCCAGAAGCACCAGCAGCTCAAGGTTCCAGCAGCTCAAGGTTCCAGCAGCTCAAGGTTCCAGAAGCACCAGCAGCTCAAGGTTCCAGCAGCTCAAGGTTCCAGAAGCACCAGCAGCTCAAGGTTCCAGAAGCTCAAGGCTCCAGATGCTCAAGGTTCCAGAAGCACCAGCAGCTCAAGGTTCCAGCAGCTCAAGGTTCCAGAAGCACCAGCAGCTCAAGGTTCCAGCAGCTCAAGGTTCCAGCAGCACCAGCAGCTCAAGGTTCCAGCAGCTCAGGGTTCCAGAAGCACCAGCAGCTCAAGGCTGCAGCAGCTCAAGGTTCCAGCAGCTCAAGGTTCCAGAAGCACCAGCAGCTCAAGGCTCCAGCAGCTCAAGGTTCCAGAAGCTCAAGGCTCCAGATGCTCAAGGTTCCAGATGCACCAGCAGCTCAAGGTTCCAGAAGCTCAGGGTTCCAGCAGCTCAAGGTTCCAGCAGCTCAAGGTTCCAGCAGCTCAAGGTTCCAGAAGCACCAGCAGCTCAAGGCTCCAGCAGCTCAAGGTTCCAGCAGCTCAAGGTTCCAGAAGCACCAGCAACTCAAGGTTCCAGCAGCTCAAGGTTCCAGAAGCACCAGCAGCTCAAGGTTCCAGCAGCTCAAGGCTCCAGCAGCTCAGAGTTCCGGCAGCTCAAGACTCCAGCAGCTCAAGGTTCCAGAAGCACCAGCAGCTCAAGGTTCCAGAAGCTCAAGGCTCCAGATGCTCAAGGTTCCAGAAGCACCAGCAGCTCAAGGTTCCAGAAGCTCAAGGTTCCAGCAGCTGAAGGTTCCAGAAGCACCAGCAGCTCAAGGTTCCAGCAGCTCAAGGTTCCAGCAGCACCAGCAGCTCAAGGTTCCAGCAGCTCAGGGTTACAGCAGCTCAAGGCTCCAGAAGCTAGAGGTTCCAGAAGCTCAAGGTTCCAGCAGCTCAATGTTCCAGAAGCACCAGCAGCTCAAGGCTGCAGCAGCTCAAGGTTCCAGCAGCTCAAAGTTCCAGAAGCACCAGCAACTCAAGGCTCCAGCAGCTCAAGGTTCCAGAAGCTCAAGGCTCCAGATGCTCAAGGTTCCAGATGCACCAGCAGCTCAAGGTTCCAGCAGCTCAAGGTTCCAGAAGCACCAGCAGCTCAAGGTTCCAGCAGCTCAAGGTTCCAGAAGCACCAGCAGCTCAAGGTTCCAGAAGCTCAAGGCTCCAGATGCTCAAGGTTCCAGAAGCACCAGCAGCTCAAGGTTCCAGCAGCTCAAGGTTCCAGCAGCTCAAGGTTCCAGAAGCACCAGCAGCTCAAGGTTCCAGCAGCTCAAGGTTCCAGCAGCACCAGCAGCTCAAGGTTCCAGCAGCTCAGGGTTCCAGAAGCACCAGCAGCTCAAGGCTGCAGCAGCTCAAGGTTCCAGCAGCTCAAGGTTCCAGAAGCACCAGCAGCTCAAGGCTCCAGCAGCTCAAGGTTCCAGAAGCTCAAGGCTCCAGATGCTCAAGGTTCCAGATGCACCAGCAGCTCAAGGTTCCAGAAGCTCAAGGCTCCAGCAGCTCAAGGTTCCAGAAGCTCAAGGCTCCAGATGCTCAAGGTTCCAGAAGCACCAGCAGCTCAAGGTTCCAGCAGCTCAAGGTTCCAGCAGCTCAAGGTTCCAGAAGCACCAGCAGCTCAAGGTTCCAGCAGCTCAAGGTTCCAGAAGCACCAGCAGCTCAAGGCTCCAGCAGCTCAAGGTTCCAGAAGCTCAAGGCTCCAGATGCTCAAGGTTCCAGATGCACCAGCAGCTCAAGGTTCCAGAAGCTCAAGGCTCCAGCAGCTCAAGGTTCCAGAAGCTCAAGGCTCCAGATGCTCAAGGTTCCAGAAGCACCAGCAGCTCAAGGTTCCAGCAGCTCAAGGTTCCAGCAGCTCAAGGCTCCAGCAGCTCAAGGTTCCAGCAGCTCAAGGCTCCAGATGCTCAAGGTTCCAGAAGCACCAGCAGCTCAAGGTTCCAGCAGCTCAAGGTTCCAGCAGCTGAAGGTTCGAGAAGCACCAGCAGCTCAAGGTTCCAGCAGCTCAAGGTTCCAGCAGCACCAGCAGCTCAAGGTTCCAGCAGCTCAGGGTTACAGCAGCTCAAGGCTCCAGAAGCTAGAGGTTCCAGAAGCTCAAGGTTCCAGCAGCTCAAGGTTCCAGAAGCACCAGCAGCTCAAGGCTGCAGCAGCTCAAGGTTCCAGCAGCTCAAGGTTCCAGAAGCACCAGCAGCTCAAGGCTCCAGCAGCTCAAGGTTCCAGAAGCTCAAGGCTCCAGATGTTCAAGGTTCCAGATATACCAGCAGCTCAAGGTTCCAGAAGCTCAAGGGTCCAGCAGCTCAAGGCTCCAGATGCTCAAGGCTCCAGATGCTCAAAGTTCCAGCAGCTCAAGGTTCCAGCAGCTCAAGGTTCCAGCAGCTCAAGGTTCCAGCAGCTCAAGGTTCCAGAAGCACCAGCAGCTCAAGGCTCCAGCAGCTCAAGGTTCCAGAAGCTCAAGGCTCCAGATGCTCAAGGTTCCAGAACCACCAGCAGCTCAAGGTTCCAGCAGCTCAAGGTTCCAGAAGCACCAGCAGCTCAAGGTTCCAGCAGCTCAAGGTTCCAGAAGCACCAGCAGCTCAAGGTTCCAGCAGCTCAAGGTTCCAGAAGCGCCAGCAGCTCAAGGCTCCAGCAGCTCAAGGTTCCAGAAGCTCAAGGCTCCAGATGCTCAAGGTTCCAGAAGCACCAGCAGCTCAAGGTTCCAGCAGCTCAAGGTTCCAGCAGCTCAAGGTTCCAGAAGCACCAGCAGCTCAAGGTTCCAGCAGCTCAAGCTTCCAGAAGCACCAGCAGCTCAAGGTTCCAGAAGCTCAAGGCTCCAGATGCTCAAGGTTCCAGAAGCACCAGCAGCTCAAGGTTCCAGCAGCTCAAGGTTCCAGCAGCTCAAGGTTCCAGAAGCACCAGCAGCTCAAGGTTCCAGCAGCTCAAGGATCCAGCAGCACCAGCAGCTCAAGGTTCCAGCAGCTCAGGGTTCCAGAAGCACCAGCAGCTCAAGGCTGCAGCAGCTCAAGGTTCCAGCAGCTCAAGGTTCCAGAAGCACCAGCAGCTCAAGGCTCCAGCAGCTCAAGGTTCCAGAAGCTCAAGGCTCCAGATGCTCAAGGTTCCAGATGCACCAGCAGCTCAAGGTTCCAGAAGCTCAGGGTTCCAGCAGCTCAAGGTTCCAGCAGCTCAAGGTTCCAGCAGCTCAAGGTTCCAGAAGCACCAGCAGCTCAAGGCTCCAGCAGCTCAAGGTTCCAGCAGCTCAAGGTTCCAGAAGCACCAGCAACTCAAGGTTCCAGCAGCTCAAGGTTCCAGAAGCACCAGCAGCTCAAGGTTCCAGCAGCTCAAGGCTCCAGCAGCTCAGAGTTCCGGCAGCTCAAGGCTCCAGCAGCTCAAGGTTCCAGAAGCACCAGCAGCTCAAGGTTCCAGAAGCTCAAGGCTCCAGATGCTCAAGGTTCCAGAAGCACCAGCAGCTCAAGGTTCCAGCAGCTCAAGGTTCCAGCAGCTGAAGGTTCCAGAAGCACCAGCAGCTCAAGGTTCCAGCAGCTCAAGGTTCCAGCAGCACCAGCAGCTCAAGGTTCCAGCAGCTCAGGGTTACAGCAGCTCAAGGCTCCAGAAGCTAGAGGTTCCAGAAGCTCAAGGTTCCAGCAGCTCAATGTTCCAGAAGCACCAGCAGCTCAAGGCTGCAGCAGCTCAAGGTTCCAGCAGCTCAAAGTTCCAGAAGCACCAGCAACTCAAGGCTCCAGCAGCTCAAGGTTCCAGAAGCTCAAGGCTCCAGATGCTCAAGATTCCAGATGCACCAGCAGCTCAAGGTTCCAGAAGCTCAAGGTTCCAGCAGCTCAAGGCTCCAGATGCTCAAGGCTCCAGATGCTCAAATTTCCAGCAGCTCAATGTTCCAGCAGCTCAAGGTTCCAGCAGCTCAAGGTTCCAGCAGCTCAAGGTTCCAGAAGCACCAGCAGCTCAAGGTTCCAGCAGCTCAGGGTAACAGCAGCTCAAGGCTCCAGAAGCTAGAGGTTCCAGAAGCTCAAGGTTCCAGCAGCTCAATGTTCCAGAAGCACCAGCAGCTCAAGGCTGCAGCAGCTCAAGGTTCCAGCAGCTCAAAGTTCCAGAAGCACCAGCAGCTCAAGGCTCCAGCAGCTCAAGGTTCCAGAAGCTCAAGGCTCCAGATGCTCAAGGTTCCAGATGCACCAGCAGCTCAAGGTTCCAGAAGCTCAAGGTTCCAGCAGCTCAAGGCTCCAGATGCTCAAGGCTCCAGATGCTCAAAGTTCCAGCAGCTCAATGTTCCAGCAGCTCAAGGTTCCAGCAGCTCAAGGTTCCAGCAGCTCAAGGTTCCAGAAGCACCAGCAGCTCAAGGCTCCAGCAGCTCAAGGTTCCAGAAGCTCAAGGCTCCAGATGCTCAAGGTTCCAGAACCACCAGCAGCTCAAGGTTCCAGCAGCTCAAGGTTCCAGAAGCACCTTCAGCTCAAGGTTCCAGCAGATCAAGGTTCCAGAAGCACCAGCAGCTCAAGGTTCCAGCAGCTCAAGGTTCCAGCAGCTCAAGGTTCCAGAAGCGCCAGCAGCTCAAGGCTCCAGCAGCCCAAGGTTCCAGAAGCTCAAGGCTCCAGATTCTCAAGGTTCCAGAAGCACCAGCAGCTCAAGGTTCCAGCAGCTCAAAGTTCCAGCAGCTCAAGGTTCCAGAAAGACCAGCAGCTCAAGGTTCCAGTAGCTCAAGGCTCCACATGCTCAAGGTTCCAGAAGAACCAGCAGCTCAAGGTTCCAGCAGCTCAAGGTTCCAGAAGCTCAAGGCTCCAGATGCTCAAGGTTCCAGAAGCACCAGCAGCTCAAGGTTCCAGCAGCTCAAGGTTCCAGAAGCACCAGCAGCTCAAGGTTCCAGAAGCTCAAGGCTCCAGATGCTCAAGGTTCCAGAAGCACCAGCAGCTCAAGGTTCCAGCAGCTCAAGGTTCCAGCAGCTCAAGGTTCCAGATGCTCAAGGTTCCAGATGCACCAGCAGCTCAAGGTTCCAGAAGCTCAAGGGTCCAGCAGCTCAAGGCTCCAGATGCTCAAGGCTCCAGATGCTCAAAGTTCCAGCAGCTCAAGGTTCCAGCAGCTCAAGGTTCCAGCAGCTCAAGGTTCCAGAAGCACCAGCAGCTCAAGGCTCCAGCAGCTCAAGGTTCCAGAAGCTATAGGCTCCAGATGCTCAAGGTTCCAGAACCACCAGCAGCTCAAGGTTCCAGCAGCTCAAGGTTCCAGAAGCACCAGCAGCTCAAGGTTCCAGCAGCTCAAGGTTCCAGAAGCACCAGCAGCTCAAGGTTCCAGCAGCTCAAGGCTCTAGCAGCTCAAGGTTCCAGAAGCACCAGCAGCTCAAGGTTCCAGAAGCTCAAGGCTCCAGATGCTCAAGGTTCCTGAAGCACCAGCAGCTCAAGGTTCCAGCAGCTCAAGGTTCCAGAAGCACCAGCAGCTCAAGGTTCCAGCAGCTCAAGGTTCCAGAAGCACCAGCAGCTCAAGGTTCCAGCAGCTCAAGGTTCCAGAAGCGCCAGCAGCTCAAGGCTCCAGCCGCTCAAGGTTCCAGAAGCTCAAGGCTCCAGATGCTCAAGGTTCCAGAAGCACCAGCAGCTCAAGGTTCCAGCAGCTCAAGGTTCCAGCAGCTCAAGGTTCCAGAAGCACCAGCAGCTCAAGGTTCCAGCAGCTCAAGGTTCCAGAAGCACCAGCAGCTCAAGGTTCCAGCAGCTCAAGGTTCCAGAAGCTCAAGGCTCCAGATGCTCAAGGTTCCAGAAGCACCAGCAGCTCAAGGTTCCAGAAGCTCAAGGTTCCAGCAGCTCAAGGCTCCAGATGCTCAAGGCTCCAGAAGCACCAGCAGCTCAAGGTTCCAGAAGCTCGAGGCTCCAGATGCTCAAGGTTCCAGAAGCACCAGCAGCTCAAGGTTCCAGCAGCTCAAGGTTCCAGCAGCTCAAGGTTCCAGAAGCACCAGCAGCTCAAGGTTCCAGCAGCTCAAGGTTCCAGCAGCACCAGCAGCTCAAGGTTCCAGCAGCTCAGGGTTCCAGAAGCACCAGCAGCTCAAGGCTGCAGCAGCTCAAGGTTCCAGAAGCTCAAGGTTCCAGAAGCACCAGCAGCTCAAGGTTCCAGAAGCTCAAGGCTCCAGAAGCTCAAGGTTCCAGAAGCACCAGCAGCTCAAGGTTCCAGCAGCTCAAGGTTCCAGAAGCTCAAGGCTCCAGATGCTCAAGGTTCCAGAAGCACCAGCAGCTCAAGGTTCCAGCAGCTCAAGGTTCCAGCAGCTCAAGGTTCCAGAAGCACCAGCAGCTCAAGGTTCCAGAAGCTCAAGGCTCCAGATGCTCAAGGTTCCAGAAGCACCAGCAGCTCAAGGTTCCAGCAGCTCAAGGTTCCAGAAGCACCAGCAGCTCAAGGTTCTAGCAGCTCAAGGTTCAAGCAGCTCAAAGTTCCAGAAGCACCAGCAGCTAAAGGCTCCAGCAGCTCAAGGTTCCAGAAGCTCAAGGCTCCAGATGCTCAAGGTTCCAGATGCACCAGCAGCTCAAGGTTCCAGAAGCTCAAGGTTCCAGCAGCTCAAGGCTCCAGATGCTCAAGGCTCCAGAAGCACCAGCAGCTCAAGGTTCCAGAAGCTCAAGGCTCCAGATGCTCAAGGTTCCAGAAGCACCAGCAGCTCAAGGTTCCAGCAGCTCAAGGTTCCAGCAGCTCAAGGTTCCAGAAGCACCAGCAGCTCAAGGTTCCAGCAGCTCAAGGTTCCAGCAGCACCAGCAGCTCAAGGTTCCAGCAGCTCAGGGTTCCAGAAGCACCAGCAGCTCAAGGCTGCAGCAGCTCAAGGTTCCAGCAGCTCAAGGTTCCAGAAGCACCAGCAGCTCAAGGCTCCAGCAGCTCAAGGTTCCAGAAGCTCAAGGCTCCAGATGCTCAAGGTTCCAGATGCACCAGCAGCTCAAGGTTCCAGAAGCTCAGGGTTCCAGCAGCTCAAGGTTCCAGCAGCTCAAGGTTCCAGCAGCTCAAGGTTCCAGAAGCACCAGCAGCTCAAGGCTCCAGCAGCTCAAGGTTCCAGCAGCTCAAGGTTCCAGAAGCACCAGCAACTCAAGGTTCCAGCAGCTCAAGGTTCCAGAAGCACCAGCAGCTCAAGGTTCCAGCAGCTCAAGGCTCCAGCAGCTCAGAGTTCCGGCAGCTCAAGGCTCCAGCAGCTCAAGGTTCCAGAAGCACCAGCAGCTCAAGGTTCCAGAAGCTCAAGGCTCCAGATGCTCAAGGTTCCAGAAGCACCAGCAGCTCAAGGTTCCAGCAGCTCAAGGTTCCAGCAGCTGAAGGTTCCAGAAGCACCAGCAGCTCAAGGTTCCAGCAGCTCAAGGTTCCAGCAGCACCAGCAGCTCAAGGTTCCAGCAGCTCAGGGTTACAGCAGCTCAAGGCTCCAGAAGCTAGAGGTTCCAGAAGCTCAAGGTTCCAGCAGCTCAATGTTCCAGAAGCACCAGCAGCTCAAGGCTGCAGCAGCTCAAGGTTCCAGCAGCTCAAGGTTCCAGAAGCACCAGCAGCTCAAGGCTCCAGCAGCTCAAGGTTCCAGAAGCTCAAGGCTCCAGATGCTCAAGGTTCCAGATGCACCAGCAGCTCAAGGTTCCAGAAGCTCAGGGTTCCAGCAGCTCAAGGTTCCAGCAGCTCAAGGTTCCAGCAGCTCAAGGTTCCAGAAGCACCAGCAGCTCAAGGCTCCAGCAGCTCAAGGTTCCAGCAGCTCAAGGTTCCAGAAGCACCAGCAACTCAAGGTTCCAGCAGCTCAAGGTTCCAGAAGCACCAGCAGCTCAAGGTTCCAGCAGCTCAAGGCTCCAGCAGCTCAGAGTTCCGGCAGCTCAAGGCTCCAGCAGCTCAAGGTTCCAGAAGCACCAGCAGCTCAAGGTTCCAGCAGCTCAAGGTTCCAGCAGCACCAGCAGCTCAAGGTTCCAGCAGCTCAGGGTTACAGCAGCTCAAGGCTCCAGAAGCTAGAGGTTCCAGAAGCTCAAGGTTCCAGCAGCTCAATGTTCCAGAAGCACCAGCAGCTCAAGGCTGCAGCAGCTCAAGGTTCCAGCAGCTCAAAGTTCCAGATGCACCAGCAGCTCAAGGTTCCAGAAGCTCAAGGTTCCAGCAGCTCAAGGCTCCAGATGCTCAAGGCTCCAGATGCTCAAAGTTCCAGCAGCTCAATGTTCCAGCAGCTCAAGGTTCCAGCAGCTCAAGGTTCCAGCAGCTCAAGGTTCCAGATGCTCAAGGTTCCAGATGCACCAGCAGCTCAAGGTTCCAGAAGCTCAAGGGTCCAGCAGCTCAAGGCTCCAGATGCTCAAGGCTCCAGATGCTCAAAGTTCCAGCAGCTCAAGGTTCCAGCAGCTCAAGGTTCCAGCAGCTCAAGGTTCCAGAAGCACCAGCAGCTCAAGGCTCCAGCAGCTCAAGGTTCCAGAAGCTATAGGCTCCAGATGCTCAAGGTTCCAGAACCACCAGCAGCTCAAGGTTCCAGCAGCTCAAGGTTCCAGAAGCACCAGCAGCTCAAGGTTCCAGCAGCTCAAGGTTCCAGAAGCACCAGCAACTCAAGGTTCCAGCAGCTCAAGGTTCCAGAAGCACCAGCAGCTCAAGGTTCCAGCAGCTCAAGGCTCCAGCAGCTCAGAGTTCCGGCAGCTCAAGGCTCCAGCAGCTCAAGGTTCCAGAAGCACCAGCAGCTCAAGGTTCCAGAAGCTCAAGGCTCCAGATGCTCAAGGTTCCAGAAGCACCAGCAGCTCAAGGTTCCAGCAGCTCAAGGTTCCAGCAGCTGAAGGTTCCAGAAGCACCAGCAGCTCAAGGTTCCAGCAGCTCAAGGTTCCAGCAGCACCAGCAGCTCAAGGTTCCAGCAGCTCAGGGTTACAGCAGCTCAAGGCTCCAGAAGCTAGAGGTTCCAGAAGCTCAAGGTTCCAGCAGCTCAATGTTCCAGAAGCACCAGCAGCTCAAGGCTGCAGCAGCTCAAGGTTCCAGCAGCTCAAAGTTCCAGAAGCACCAGCAACTCAAGGCTCCAGCAGCTCAAGGTTCCAGAAGCTCAAGGCTCCAGATGCTCAAGGTTCCAGATGCACCAGCAGCTCAAGGTTCCAGAAGCTCAAGGTTCCAGCAGCTCAAGGCTCCAGATGCTCAAGGCTCCAGATGCTCAAAGTTCCAGCAGCTCAATGTTCCAGCAGCTCAAGGTTCCAGCAGCTCAAGGTTCCAGCAGCTCAAGGTTCCAGAAGCACCAGCAGCTCAAGGTTCCAGCAGCTCAGGGTTACAGCAGCTCAAGGCTCCAGAAGCTAGAGGTTCCAGAAGCTCAAGGTTCCAGCAGCTCAATGTTCCAGAAGCACCAGCAGCTCAAGGCTGCAGCAGCTCAAGGTTCCAGCAGCTCAAAGTTCCAGAAGCACCAGCAGCTCAAGGCTCCAGCAGCTCAAGGTTCCAGAAGCTCAAGGCTCCAGAACCACCAGCAGCTCAAGGTTCCAGCAGCTCAAGGTTCCAGAAGCACCAGCAGCTCAAGGTTCCAGCAGATCAAGGTTCCAGAAGCACCAGCAGCTCAAGGTTCCAGCAGCTCAAGGTTCCAGCAGCTCAAGGTTCCAGAAGCGCCAGCAGCTCAAGGCTCCAGCAGCCCAAGGTTCCAGAAGCTCAAGGCTCCAGATTCTCAAGGTTCCAGAAGCACCAGCAGCTCAAGGTTCCAGCAGCTCAAAGTTCCAGCAGCTCAAGGTTCCAGAAAGACCAGCAGCTCAAGGTTCCAGTAGCTCAAGGCTCCACATGCTCAAGGTTCCAGAAGCACCAGCAGCTCAAGGTTCCAGCAGCTCAAGGTTCCAGAAGCTCAAGGCTCCAGATGCTCAAGGTTCCAGAAGCACCAGCAGCTCAAGGTTCCAGCAGCTCAAGGTTCCAGAAGCACCAGCAGCTCAAGGTTCCAGAAGCTCAAGGCTCCAGATGCTCAAGGTTCCAGAAGCACCAGCAGCTCAAGGTTCCAGCAGCTCAAGGTTCCAGCAGCTCAAGGTTCCAGATGCTCAAGGTTCCAGATGCACCAGCAGCTCAAGGTTCCAGAAACTCAAGGGTCCAGCAGCTCAAGGCTCCAGATGCTCAAGGCTCCAGATGCTCAAAGTTCCAGCAGCTCAAGGTTCCAGCAGCTCAAGGTTCCAGCAGCTCAAGGTTCCAGAAGCACCAGCAGCTCAAGGCTCCAGCAGCTCAAGGTTCCAGAAGCTATAGGCTCCAGATGCTCAAGGTTCCAGAAGCACCAGCAGCTCAAGGTTCCAGCAGCTCAAGGTTCCAGAAGCACCAGCAGCTCAAGGTTCCAGCAGCTCAAGGTTCCAGAAGCACCAGCAGCTCAAGGTTCCAGCAGCTCAAGGCTCTAGCAGCTCAAGGTTCCAGAAGCACCAGCAGCTCAAGGTTCCAGAAGCTCAAGGCTCCAGATGCTCAAGGTTCCTGAAGCACCAGCAGCTCAAGGTTCCAGCAGCTCAAGGTTCCAGAAGCACCAGCAGCTCAAGGTTCCAGCAGCTCAAGGTTCCAGAAGCACCAGCAGCTCAAGGTTCCAGCAGCTCAAGGTTCCAGAAGCGCCAGCAGCTCAAGGCTCCAGCCGCTCAAGGTTCCAGAAGCTCAAGGCTCCAGATGCTCAAGGTTCCAGAAGCACCAGCAGCTCAAGGTTCCAGCAGCTCAAGGTTCCAGCAGCTCAAGGTTCCAGAAGCACCAGCAGCTCAAGGTTCCAGCAGCTCAAGGTTCCAGAAGCACCAGCAGCTCAAGGTTCCAGAAGCTCAAGGCTCCAGATGCTCAAGGTTCCAGAAGCACCAGCAGCTCAAGGTTCCAGCAGCTCAAGGTTCCAGAAGCTCAAGGCTCCAGATGCTCAAGATTCCAGAAGCACCAGCAGCTCAAGGTTCCAGCAGCTCAAGGTTCCAGCAGCTCAAGGTTCCAGCAGCTCAAGGTTCCAGAAGCACCAGCAGCTCAAGGTTCCAGAAGCTCAAGGCTCCAGATGCTCAAGGTTCCAGAAGCACCAGCAGCTCAAGGTTCCAGCAGCTCAAGGTTCCAGAAGCACCAGCAGCTCAAGGTTCCAGCAGCTCAAGGTTCCAGCAGCACCAGCAGCTCAAGGTTCCAGCAGCTCAGGGTTCCAGAAGCACCAGCAGCTCAAGGCTGCAGCAGCTCAAGGTTCCAGCAGCTCAAGGTTCCAGAAGCACCAGCAGCTCAAGGTTCCAGAAGCTCAAGGCTCCAGATGCTCAAGGTTCCAGAAGCACCAGCAGCTCAAGGTTCCAGCAGCTCAAGGTTCCAGAAGCTCAAGGCTCCAGATGCTCAAGGTTCCAGAAGCACCAGCAGCTCAAGGTTCCAGCAGCTCAAGGTTCCAGCAGCTCAAGGTTCCAGCAGCTCAAGGTTCCAGAAGCACCAGCAGCTCAAGGTTCCAGAAGCTCAAGGCTCCAGATGCTCAAGGTTCCAGAAGCACCAGCAGCTCAAGGTTCCAGCAGCTCAAGGTTCCAGAAGCACCAGCAGCTCAAGGTTCCAGCAGCTCAAGGTTCCAGCAGCTCAAAGTTCCAGAAGCACCAGCAGCTCAAGGCTCCAGCAGCTCAAGGTTCCAGAAGCTCAAGGCTCCAGATGCTCAAGGTTCCAGATGCACCAGCAGCTCAAGGTTCCAGAAGCTCAAGGTTCCAGCAGCTCAAGGCTCCAGATGCTCAAGGCTCCAGATGCTCAAAGTTCCAGCAGCTCAATGTTCCAGCAGCTCAAGGTTCCAGCAGCTCAAGGTTCCAGAAGCACCAGCAGCTCAAGGTTCCAGCAGCTCAAGGTTCCAGCAGCTCAAGGTTCCAGCAGCTCAAGGTTCCAGAAGCACCAGCAGCTCAAGGCTCCAGCAGCTCAAGGTTCCAGAAGCTCAAGGCTCCAGATGCTCAAGGTTCCAGATGCACTAGCAGCTCAAGGTTCCAGAAGCTCAAGGTTCCAGCAGCTCAAAGTTCCAGCAGCTCAAGGTTCCAGATGCTCAAGGTTCCAGAAGCACCAGCAGCTCAATGCTTCAGCAGCTCAAGGTTCCAGCAGCTCAAGGTTCCAGAAGCTCAAGGCTCCAGATGCTCAAGGTTCCAGAAGCACCAGCAGCTCAAGGTTCCAGCAGCTCAAGGTTCCAGCAGCTCAAGGTTCCAGAAGCACCAGCAGCTCAAGGTTCCAGCAGCTCAAGGTTCCAGAAGCACCAGCAGCTCAAGGTTCTAGAAGCTCAAGGCTCCAGATGCTCAAGGTTCCAGAAGCACCAGCAGCTCAAGGTTCCAGCAGCTCAAGGTTCCAGAAGCTCAAGGCTCCAGATGCTCAAGGTTCCAGAAGCACCAGCAGCTCAAGGTTCCAGCAGCTCAAGGTTCCAGCAGCTCAAGGTTCCAGCAGCTCAAGGTTCCAGAAGCACCAGCAGCTCAAGGTTCCAGAAGCTCAAGGCTCCAGATGCTCAAGGTTCCAGAAGCACCAGCAGCTCAAGGTTCCAGCAGCTCAAGGTTCCAGAAGCACCAGCAGCTCAAGGTTCCAGCAGCTCAAGGTTCCAGCAGCTCAAAGTTCCAGAAGCACCAGCAGCTCAAGGCTCCAGCAGCTCAAGGTTCCAGAAGCTCAAGGCTCCAGATGCTCAAGGTTCCAGATGCACCAGCAGCTCAAGGTTCCAGAAGCTCAAGGTTCCAGCAGCTCAAGGCTCCAGATGCTCAAGGCTCCAGATGCTCAAAGTTCCAGCAGCTCAATGTTCCAGCAGCTCAAGGTTCCAGCAGCTCAAGGTTCCAGAAGCACCAGCAGCTCAAGGCTCCAGCAGCTCAAGGTTCCAGAAGCTCAAGGCTCCAGATGCTCAAGGTTCCAGAACCACCAGCAGCTCAAGGTTCCAGCAGCTCAAGGGTCCAGCAGCTCAAGGTTCCAGAAGCACCAGCAGCTCAAGGTTCCAGCAGCTCAAGGTTCCAGCAGCTCAAGGTTCCAGAAGCACCTTCAGCTCAAGGTTCCAGCAGATCAAGGTTCCAGAAGCACCAGCAGCTCAAGGTTCCAGCAGCTCAAGGTTCCAGCAGCTCAAGGTTCCAGAAGCGCCAGCAGCTCAAGGCTCCAGCAGCCCAAGGTTCCAGAAGCTCAAGGCTCCAGATTCTCAAGGTTCCAGAAGCACCAGCAGCTCAAGGTTCCAGCAGCTCAAAGTTCCAGCAGCTCAAGGTTCCAGAAAGACCAGCAGCTCAAGGTTCCAGTAGCTCAAGGCTCCACATGCTCAAGGTTCCAGAAGAACCAGCAGCTCAAGGTTCCAGCAGCTCAAGGTTCCAGAAGCTCAAGGCTCCAGATGCTCAAGGTTCCAGAAGCACCAGCAGCTCAAGGTTCCAGCAGCTCAAGGTTCCAGAAGCACCAGCAGCTCAAGGTTCCAGAAGCTCAAGGCTCCAGATGCTCAAGGTTCCAGAAGCACCAGCAGCTCAAGGTTCCAGCAGCTCAAGGTTCCAGCAGCTCAAGGTTCCAGATGCTCAAGGTTCCAGATGCACCAGCAGCTCAAGGTTCCAGAAGCTCAAGGGTCCAGCAGCTCAAGGCTCCAGATGCTCAAGGCTCCAGATGCTCAAAGTTCCAGCAGCTCAAGGTTCCAGCAGCTCAAGGTTCCAGCAGCTCAAGGTTCCAGAAGCACCAGCAGCTCAAGGCTCCAGCAGCTCAAGGTTCCAGAAGCTATAGGCTCCAGATGCTCAAGGTTCCAGAACCACCAGCAGCTCAAGGTTCCAGCAGCTCAAGGTTCCAGAAGCACCAGCAGCTCAAGGTTCCAGCAGCTCAAGGCTCTAGCAGCTCAAGGTTCCAGAAGCACCAGCAGCTCAAGGTTCCAGAAGCTCAAGGCTCCAGATGCTCAAGGTTCCTGAAGCACCAGCAGCTCAAGGTTCCAGCAGCTCAAGGTTCCAGAAGCACCAGCAGCTCAAGGTTCCAGCAGCTCAAGGTTCCAGAAGCACCAGCAGCTCAAGGTTCCAGCAGCTCAAGATTCCAGAAGCGCCAGCAGCTCAAGGCTCCAGCCGCTCAAGGTTCCAGAAGCTCAAGGCTCCAGATGCTCAAGGTTCCAGAAGCACCAGCAGCTCAAGGTTCCAGCAGCTCAAGGTTCCAGCAGCTCAAGGTTCCAGAAGCACCAGCAGCTCAAGGTTCCAGCAGCTCAAGGTTCCAGAAGCACCAGCAGCTCAAGGTTCCAGAAGCTCAAGGCTCCAGATGCTCAAGGTTCCAGAAGCACCAGCAGCTCAAGGTTCCAGCAGCTCAAGGTTCCAGAAGCTCAAGGCTCCAGATGCTCAAGGTTCCAGAAGCACCAGCAGCTCAAGGTTCCAGAAGCTCAAGGTTCCAGCAGCTCAAGGCTCCAGATGCTCAAGGCTCCAGAAGCACCAGCAGCTCAAGGTTCCAGAAGCTCGAGGCTCCAGATGCTCAAGGTTCCAGAAGCACCAGCAGCTCAAGGTTCCAGCAGCTCAAGGTTCCAGCAGCTCAAGGTTCCAGAAGCACCAGCAGCTCAAGGTTCCAGCAGCTCAAGGTTCCAGCAGCACCAGCAGCTCAAGGTTCCAGCAGCTCAGGGTTCCAGAAGCACCAGCAGCTCAAGGCTGCAGCAGCTCAAGGTTCCAGAAGCTCAAGGTTCCAGAAGCACCAGCAGCTCAAGGTTCCAGAAGCTCAAGGCTCCAGAAGCTCAAGGTTCCAGAAGCACCAGCAGCTCAAGGTTCCAGCAGCTCAAGGTTCCAGAAGCTCAAGGCTCCAGATGCTCAAGGTTCCAGAAGCACCAGCAGCTCAAGGTTCCAGCAGCTCAAGGTTCCAGCAGCTCAAGGTTCCAGAAGCACCAGCAGCTCAAGGTTCCAGAAGCTCAAGGCTCCAGATGCTCAAGGTTCCAGAAGCACCAGCAGCTCAAGGTTCCAGCAGCTCAAGGTTCCAGAAGCACCAGCAGCTCAAGGTTCTAGCAGCTCAAGGTTCAAGCAGCTCAAAGTTCCAGAAGCACCAGCAGCTAAAGGCTCCAGCAGCTCAAGGTTCCAGAAGCTCAAGGCTCCAGATGCTCAAGGTTCCAGATGCACCAGCAGCTCAAGGTTCCAGAAGCTCAAGGTTCCAGCAGCTCAAGGCTCCAGATGCTCAAGGCTCCAGAAGCACCAGCAGCTCAAGGTTCCAGAAGCTCAAGGCTCCAGATGCTCAAGGTTCCAGAAGCACCAGCAGCTCAAGGTTCCAGCAGCTCAAGGTTCCAGCAGCTCAAGGTTCCAGAAGCACCAGCAGCTCAAGGTTCCAGCAGCTCAAGGTTCCAGCAGCACCAGCAGCTCAAGGTTCCAGCAGCTCAGGGTTCCAGAAGCACCAGCAGCTCAAGGCTGCAGCAGCTCAAGGTTCCAGCAGCTCAAGGTTCCAGAAGCACCAGCAGCTCAAGGCTCCAGCAGCTCAAGGTTCCAGAAGCTCAAGGCTCCAGATGCTCAAGGTTCCAGATGCACCAGCAGCTCAAGGTTCCAGAAGCTCAGGGTTCCAGCAGCTCAAGGTTCCAGCAGCTCAAGGTTCCAGCAGCTCAAGGTTCCAGAAGCACCAGCAGCTCAAGGCTCCAGCAGCTCAAGGTTCCAGCAGCTCAAGGTTCCAGAAGCACCAGCAACTCAAGGTTCCAGCAGCTCAAGGTTCCAGAAGCACCAGCAGCTCAAGGTTCCAGCAGCTCAAGGCTCCAGCAGCTCAGAGTTCCGGCAGCTCAAGGCTCCAGCAGCTCAAGGTTCCAGAAGCACCAGCAGCTCAAGGTTCCAGAAGCTCAAGGCTCCAGATGCTCAAGGTTCCAGAAGCACCAGCAGCTCAAGGTTCCAGCAGCTCAAGGTTCCAGCAGCTGAAGGTTCCAGAAGCACCAGCAGCTCAAGGTTCCAGCAGCTCAAGGTTCCAGCAGCACCAGCAGCTCAAGGTTCCAGCAGCTCAGGGTTACAGCAGCTCAAGGCTCCAGAAGCTAGAGGTTCCAGAAGCTCAAGGTTCCAGCAGCTCAATGTTCCAGAAGCACCAGCAGCTCAAGGCTGCAGCAGCTCAAGGTTCCAGCAGCTCAAGGTTCCAGAAGCACCAGCAGCTCAAGGCTCCAGCAGCTCAAGGTTCCAGAAGCTCAAGGCTCCAGATGCTCAAGGTTCCAGATGCACCAGCAGCTCAAGGTTCCAGAAGCTCAGGGTTCCAGCAGCTCAAGGTTCCAGCAGCTCAAGGTTCCAGCAGCTCAAGGTTCCAGAAGCACCAGCAGCTCAAGGCTCCAGATGCTCAAGGCTCCAGAAGCACCAGCAGCTCAAGGTTCCAGAAGCTCGAGGCTCCAGATGCTCAAGGTTCCAGAAGCACCAGCAGCTCAAGGTTCCAGCAGCTCAAGGTTCCAGCAGCTCAAGGTTCCAGAAGCACCAGCAGCTCAAGGTTCCAGCAGCTCAAGGTTCCAGCAGCACCAGCAGCTCAAGGTTCCAGCAGCTCAGGGTTCCAGAAGCACCAGCAGCTCAAGGCTGCAGCAGCTCAAGGTTCCAGAAGCTCAAGGTTCCAGAAGCACCAGCAGCTCAAGGTTCCAGAAGCTCAAGGCTCCAGAAGCTCAAGGTTCCAGAAGCACCAGCAGCTCAAGGTTCCAGCAGCTCAAGGTTCCAGAAGCTCAAGGCTCCAGATGCTCAAGGTTCCAGAAGCACCAGCAGCTCAAGGTTCCAGCAGCTCAAGGTTCCAGCAGCTCAAGGTTCCAGAAGCACCAGCAGCTCAAGGTTCCAGAAGCTCAAGGCTCCAGATGCTCAAGGTTCCAGAAGCACCAGCAGCTCAAGGTTCCAGCAGCTCAAGGTTCCAGAAGCACCAGCAGCTCAAGGTTCTAGCAGCTCAAGGTTCAAGCAGCTCAAAGTTCCAGAAGCACCAGCAGCTAAAGGCTCCAGCAGCTCAAGGTTCCAGAAGCTCAAGGCTCCAGATGCTCAAGGTTCCAGATGCACCAGCAGCTCAAGGTTCCAGAAGCTCAAGGTTCCAGCAGCTCAAGGCTCCAGATGCTCAAGGCTCCAGAAGCACCAGCAGCTCAAGGTTCCAGAAGCTCAAGGCTCCAGATGCTCAAGGTTCCAGAAGCACCAGCAGCTCAAGGTTCCAGCAGCTCAAGGTTCCAGCAGCTCAAGGTTCCAGAAGCACCAGCAGCTCAAGGTTCCAGCAGCTCAAGGTTCCAGCAGCACCAGCAGCTCAAGGTTCCAGCAGCTCAGGGTTCCAGAAGCACCAGCAGCTCAAGGCTGCAGCAGCTCAAGGTTCCAGCAGCTCAAGGTTCCAGAAGCACCAGCAGCTCAAGGCTCCAGCAGCTCAAGGTTCCAGAAGCTCAAGGCTCCAGATGCTCAAGGTTCCAGATGCACCAGCAGCTCAAGGTTCCAGAAGCTCAGGGTTCCAGCAGCTCAAGGTTCCAGCAGCTCAAGTTTCCAGCAGCTCAAGGTTCCAGAAGCACCAGCAGCTCAAGGCTCCAGCAGCTCAAGGTTCCAGCAGCTCAAGGTTCCAGAAGCACCAGCAACTCAAGGTTCCAGCAGCTCAAGGTTCCAGAAGCACCAGCAGCTCAAGGTTCCAGCAGCTCAAGGCTCCAGCAGCTCAGAGTTCCGGCAGCTCAAGGCTCCAGCAGCTCAAGGTTCCAGAAGCACCAGCAGCTCAAGGTTCCAGAAGCTCAAGGCTCCAGATGCTCAAGGTTCCAGAAGCACCAGCAGCTCAAGGTTCCAGCAGCTCAAGGTTCCAGCAGCTGAAGGTTCCAGAAGCACCAGCAGCTCAAGGTTCCAGCAGCTCAAGGTTCCAGCAGCACCAGCAGCTCAAGGTTCCAGCAGCTCAGGGTTACAGCAGCTCAAGGCTCCAGAAGCTAGAGGTTCCAGAAGCTCAAGGTTCCAGCAGCTCAATGTTCCAGAAGCACCAGCAGCTCAAGGCTGCAGCAGCTCAAGGTTCCAGCAGCTCAAGGTTCCAGAAGCACCAGCAGCTCAAGGCTCCAGCAGCTCAAGGTTCCAGAAGCTCAAGGCTCCAGATGCTCAAGGTTCCAGATGCACCAGCAGCTCAAGGTTCCAGAAGCTCAGGGTTCCAGCAGCTCAAGGTTCCAGCAGCTCAAGGTTCCAGCAGCTCAAGGTTCCAGAAGCACCAGCAGCTCAAGGCTCCAGCAGCTCAAGGTTCCAGCAGCTCAAGGTTCCAGAAGCACCAGCAACTCAAGGTTCCAGCAGCTCAAGGTTCCAGAAGCACCAGCAGCTCAAGGTTCCAGCAGCTCAAGGCTCCAGCAGCTCAGAGTTCCGGCAGCTCAAGGCTCCAGCAGCTCAAGGTTCCAGAAGAACCAGCAGCTCAAGGTTCCAGAAGCTCAAGGCTCCAGATGCTCAAGGTTCCAGAAGCACCAGCAGCTCAAGGTTCCAGCAGCTCAAGGTTCCAGCAGCTGAAGGTTCCAGAAGCACCAGCAGCTCAAGGTTCCAGCAGATCAAGGTTCCAGCAGCACCAGCAGCTCAAGGTTCCAGCAGCTCAGGGTTACAGCAGCTCAAGGCTCCAGAAGCTAGAGGTTCCAGAAGCTCAAGGTTCCAGCAGCTCAATGTTCCAGAAGCACCAGCAGCTCAAGGCTGCAGCAGCTCAAGGTTCCAGCAGCTCAAAGTTCCAGATGCACCAGCAGCTCAAGGTTCCAGAAGCTCAAGGTTCCAGCAGCTTAAGGCTCCAGATGCTCAAGGCTCCAGATGCTCAAAGTTCCAGCAGCTCAATGTTCCAGCAGCTCAAGGTTCCAGCAGCTCAAGGTTCCAGCAGCTCAAGGTTCCAGATGCTCAAGGTTCCAGATGCACCAGCAGCTCAAGGTTCCAGAAGCTCAAGGGTCCAGCAGCTCAAGGCTCCAGATGCTCAAGGCTCCAGATGCTCAAAGTTCCAGCAGCTCAAGGTTCCAGCAGCTCAAGGTTCCAGCAGCTCAAGGTTCCAGAAGCACCAGCAGCTCAAGGCTCCAGCAGCTCAAGGTTCCAGAAGCTATAGGCTCCAGATGCTCAAGGTTCCAGAACCACCAGCAGCTCAAGGTTCCAGCAGCTCAAGGTTCCAGAAGCACCAGCAGCTCAAGGTTCCAGCAGCTCAAGGTTCCAGAAGCACCAGCAACTCAAGGTTCCAGCAGCTCAAGGTTCCAGAAGCACCAGCAGCTCAAGGTTCCAGCAGCTCAAGGCTCCAGCAGCTCAGAGTTCCGGCAGCTCAAGGCTCCAGCAGCTCAAGGTTCCAGAAGCACCAGCAGCTCAAGGTTCCAGAAGCTCAAGGCTCCAGATGCTCAAGGTTCCAGAAGCACCAGCAGCTCAAGGTTCCAGCAGCTCAAGGTTCCAGCAGCTGAAGGTTCCAGAAGCACCAGCAGCTCAAGGTTCCAGCAGCTCAAGGTTCCAGCAGCACCAGCAGCTCAAGGTTCCAGCAGCTCAGGGTTACAGCAGCTCAAGGCTCCAGAAGCTAGAGGTTCCAGAAGCTCAAGGTTCCAGCAGCTCAATGTTCCAGAAGCACCAGCAGCTCAAGGCTGCAGCAGCTCAAGGTTCCAGCAGCTCAAAGTTCCAGAAGCACCAGCAACTCAAGGCTCCAGCAGCTCAAGGTTCCAGAAGCTCAAGGCTCCAGATGCTCAAGGTTCCAGATGCACCAGCAGCTCAAGGTTCCAGAAGCTCAAGGTTCCAGCAGCTCAAGGCTCCAGATGCTCAAGGCTCCAGATGCTCAAAGTTCCAGCAGCTCAATGTTCCAGCAGCTCAAGGTTCCAGCAGCTCAAGGTTCCAGCAGCTCAAGGTTCCAGAAGCACCAGCAGCTCAAGGTTCCAGCAGCTCAGGGTTACAGCAGCTCAAGGCTCCAGAAGCTAGAGGTTCCAGAAGCTCAAGGTTCCAGCAGCTCAATGTTCCAGAAGCACCAGCAGCTCAAGGCTGCAGCAGCTCAAGGTTCCAGCAGCTCAAAGTTCCAGAAGCACCAGCAGCTCAAGGCTCCAGCAGCTCAAGGTTCCAGAAGCTCAAGGCTCCAGAACCACCAGCAGCTCAAGGTTCCAGCAGCTCAAGGTTCCAGAAGCACCAGCAGCTCAAGGTTCCAGCAGATCAAGGTTCCAGAAGCACCAGCAGCTCAAGGTTCCAGCAGCTCAAGGTTCCAGCAGCTCAAGGTTCCAGAAGCGCCAGCAGCTCAAGGCTCCAGCAGCCCAAGGTTCCAGAAGCTCAAGGCTCCAGATTCTCAAGGTTCCAGAAGCACCAGCAGCTCAAGGTTCCAGCAGCTCAAAGTTCCAGCAGCTCAAGGTTCCAGAAAGACCAGCAGCTCAAGGTTCCAGTAGCTCAAGGCTCCACATGCTCAAGGTTCCAGAAGCACCAGCAGCTCAAGGTTCCAGCAGCTCAAGGTTCCAGAAGCTCAAGGCTCCAGATGCTCAAGGTTCCAGAAGCACCAGCAGCTCAAGGTTCCAGCAGCTCAAGGTTCCAGAAGCACCAGCAGCTCAAGGTTCCAGAAGCTCAAGGCTCCAGATGCTCAAGGTTCCAGAAGCACCAGCAGCTCAAGGTTCCAGCAGCTCAAGGTTCCAGCAGCTCAAGGTTCCAGATGCTCAAGGTTCCAGATGCACCAGCAGCTCAAGGTTCCAGAAACTCAAGGGTCCAGCAGCTCAAGGCTCCAGATGCTCAAGGCTCCAGATGCTCAAAGTTCCAGCAGCTCAAGGTTCCAGCAGCTCAAGGTTCCAGCAGCTCAAGGTTCCAGAAGCACCAGCAGCTCAAGGCTCCAGCAGCTCAAGGTTCCAGAAGCTATAGGCTCCAGATGCTCAAGGTTCCAGAAGCACCAGCAGCTCAAGGTTCCAGCAGCTCAAGGTTCCAGAAGCACCAGCAGCTCAAGGTTCCAGCAGCTCAAGGTTCCAGAAGCACCAGCAGCTCAAGGTTCCAGCAGCTCAAGGCTCTAGCAGCTCAAGGTTCCAGAAGCACCAGCAGCTCAAGGTTCCAGAAGCTCAAGGCTCCAGATGCTCAAGGTTCCTGAAGCACCAGCAGCTCAAGGTTCCAGCAGCTCAAGGTTCCAGAAGCACCAGCAGCTCAAGGTTCCAGCAGCTCAAGGTTCCAGAAGCACCAGCAGCTCAAGGTTCCAGCAGCTCAAGGTTCCAGAAGCGCCAGCAGCTCAAGGCTCCAGCCGCTCAAGGTTCCAGAAGCTCAAGGCTCCAGATGCTCAAGGTTCCAGAAGCACCAGCAGCTCAAGGTTCCAGCAGCTCAAGGTTCCAGCAGCTCAAGGTTCCAGAAGCACCAGCAGCTCAAGGTTCCAGCAGCTCAAGGTTCCAGAAGCACCAGCAGCTCAAGGTTCCAGAAGCTCAAGGCTCCAGATGCTCAAGGTTCCAGAAGCACCAGCAGCTCAAGGTTCCAGCAGCTCAAGGTTCCAGAAGCTCAAGGCTCCAGATGCTCAAGGTTCCAGATGCACCAGCAGCTCAAGGTTCCAGAAGCTCAAGGTTCCAGCAGCTCAAGGCTCCAGATGCTCAAGGCTCCAGATGCTCAAAGTTCCAGCAGCTCAATGTTCCAGCAGCTCAAGGTTCCAGCAGCTCAAGGTTCCAGCAGCTCAAGGTTCCAGAAGCACCAGCAGCTCAAGGCTCCAGCAGCTCAAGGTTCCAGAAGCTCAAGGCTCCAGATGCTCAAGGTTCCAGAACCACCAGCAGCTCAAGGTTCCAGCAGCTCAAGGTTCCAGAAGCACCTTCAGCTCAAGGTTCCAGCAGATCAAGGTTCCAGAAGCACCAGCAGCTCAAGGTTCCAGCAGCTCAAGGTTCCAGCAGCTCAAGGTTCCAGAAGCGCCAGCAGCTCAAGGCTCCAGCAGCCCAAGGTTCCAGAAGCTCAAGGCTCCAGATTCTCAAGGTTCCAGAAGCACCAGCAGCTCAAGGTTCCAGCAGCTCAAAGTTCCAGCAGCTCAAGGTTCCAGAAAGACCAGCAGCTCAAGGTTCCAGTAGCTCAAGGCTCCACATGCTCAAGGTTCCAGAAGAACCAGCAGCTCAAGGTTCCAGCAGCTCAAGGTTCCAGAAGCTCAAGGCTCCAGATGCTCAAGGTTCCAGAAGCACCAGCAGCTCAAGGTTCCAGCAGCTCAAGGTTCCAGAAGCACCAGCAGCTCAAGGTTCCAGAAGCTCAAGGCTCCAGATGCTCAAGGTTCCAGAAGCACCAGCAGCTCAAGGTTCCAGCAGCTCAAGGTTCCAGCAGCTCAAGGTTCCAGATGCTCAAGGTTCCAGATGCACCAGCAGCTCAAGGTTCCAGAAGCTCAAGGGTCCAGCAGCTCAAGGCTCCAGATGCTCAAGGCTCCAGATGCTCAAAGTTCCAGCAGCTCAAGGTTCCAGCAGCTCAAGGTTCCAGCAGCTCAAGGTTCCAGAAGCACCAGCAGCTCAAGGCTCCAGCAGCTCAAGGTTCCAGAAGCTATAGGCTCCAGATGCTCAAGGTTCCAGAACCACCAGCAGCTCAAGGTTCCAGCAGCTCAAGGTTCCAGAAGCACCAGCAGCTCAAGGTTCCAGCAGCTCAAGGTTCCAGAAGCACCAGCAGCTCAAGGTTCCAGCAGCTCAAGGCTCTAGCAGCTCAAGGTTCCAGAAGCACCAGCAGCTCAAGGTTCCAGAAGCTCAAGGCTCCAGATGCTCAAGGTTCCTGAAGCACCAGCAGCTCAAGGTTCCAGCAGCTCAAGGTTCCAGAAGCACCAGCAGCTCAAGGTTCCAGCAGCTCAAGGTTCCAGAAGCACCAGCAGCTCAAGGTTCCAGCAGCTCAAGGTTCCAGAAGCGCCAGCAGCTCAAGGCTCCAGCCGCTCAAGGTTCCAGAAGCTCAAGGCTCCAGATGCTCAAGGTTCCAGAAGCACCAGCAGCTCAAGGTTCCAGCAGCTCAAGGTTCCAGCAGCTCAAGGTTCCAGAAGCACCAGCAGCTCAAGGTTCCAGCAGCTCAAGGTTCCAGAAGCACCAGCAGCTCAAGGTTCCAGCAGCTCAAGGTTCCAGAAGCTCAAGGCTCCAGATGCTCAAGGTTCCAGAAGCACCAGCAGCTCAAGGTTCCAGAAGCTCAAGGTTCCAGCAGCTCAAGGCTCCAGATGCTCAAGGCTCCAGAAGCACCAGCAGCTCAAGGTTCCAGAAGCTCAAGGTTCCAGAAGCACCAGCAGCTCAAGGTTCCAGCAGCTCAAGGCTCTAGCAGCTCAAGGTTCCAGAAGCACCAGCAGCTCAAGGTTCCAGAAGCTCAAGGCTCCAGATGCTCAAGGTTCCTGAAGCACCAGCAGCTCAAGGTTCCAGCAGCTCAAGGTTCCAGAAGCACCAGCAGCTCAAGGTTCCAGCAGCTCAAGGTTCCAGAAGCACCAGCAGCTCAAGGTTCCAGCAGCTCAAGGTTCCAGAAGCGCCAGCAGCTCAAGGCTCCAGCCGCTCAAGGTTCCAGAAGCTCAAGGCTCCAGATGCTCAAGGTTCCAGAAGCACCAGCAGCTCAAGGTTCCAGCAGCTCAAGGTTCCAGCAGCTCAAGGTTCCAGAAGCACCAGCAGCTCAAGGTTCCAGCAGCTCAAGGTTCCAGAAGCACCAGCAGCTCAAGGTTCCAGCAGCTCAAGGTTCCAGAAGCTCAAGGCTCCAGATGCTCAAGGTTCCAGAAGCACCAGCAGCTCAAGGTTCCAGAAGCTCAAGGTTCCAGCAGCTCAAGGCTCCAGATGCTCAAGGCTCCAGAAGCACCAGCAGCTCAAGGTTCCAGAAGCTCGAGGCTCCAGATGCTCAAGGTTCCAGAAGCACCAGCAGCTCAAGGTTCCAGCAGCTCAAGGTTCCAGCAGCTCAAGGTTCCAGAAGCACCAGCAGCTCAAGGTTCCAGCAGCTCAAGGTTCCAGCAGCACCAGCAGCTCAAGGTTCCAGCAGCTCAGGGTTCCAGAAGCACCAGCAGCTCAAGGCTGCAGCAGCTCAAGGTTCCAGAAGCTCAAGGTTCCAGAAGCACCAGCAGCTCAAGGTTCCAGAAGCTCAAGGCTCCAGAAGCTCAAGGTTCCAGAAGCACCAGCAGCTCAAGGTTCCAGCAGCTCAAGGTTCCAGAAGCTCAAGGCTCCAGATGCTCAAGGTTCCAGAAGCACCAGCAGCTCAAGGTTCCAGCAGCTCAAGGTTCCAGCAGCTCAAGGTTCCAGAAGCACCAGCAGCTCAAGGTTCCAGAAGCTCAAGGCTCCAGATGCTCAAGGTTCCAGAAGCACCAGCAGCTCAAGGTTCCAGCAGCTCAAGGTTCCAGAAGCACCAGCAGCTCAAGGTTCTAGCAGCTCAAGGTTCAAGCAGCTCAAAGTTCCAGAAGCACCAGCAGCTAAAGGCTCCAGCAGCTCAAGGTTCCAGAAGCTCAAGGCTCCAGATGCTCAAGGTTCCAGATGCACCAGCAGCTCAAGGTTCCAGAAGCTCAAGGTTCCAGCAGCTCAAGGCTCCAGATGCTCAAGGCTCCAGAAGCACCAGCAGCTCAAGGTTCCAGAAGCTCAAGGCTCCAGATGCTCAAGGTTCCAGAAGCACCAGCAGCTCAAGGTTCCAGCAGCTCAAGGTTCCAGCAGCACCAGCAGCTCAAGGTTCCAGCAGCTCAGGGTTCCAGAAGCACCAGCAGCTCAAGGCTGCAGCAGCTCAAGGTTCCAGCAGCTCAAGGTTCCAGAAGCACCAGCAGCTCAAGGCTCCAGCAGCTCAAGGTTCCAGAAGCTCAAGGCTCCAGATGCTCAAGGTTCCAGATGCACCAGCAGCTCAAGGTTCCAGAAGCTCAGGGTTCCAGCAGCTCAAGGTTCCAGCAGCTCAAGGTTCCAGCAGCTCAAGGTTCCAGAAGCACCAGCAGCTCAAGGCTCCAGCAGCTCAAGGTTCCAGCAGCTCAAGGTTCCAGAAGCACCAGCAACTCAAGGTTCCAGCAGCTCAAGGTTCCAGAAGCACCAGCAGCTCAAGGTTCCAGCAGCTCAAGGCTCCAGCAGCTCAGAGTTCCGGCAGCTCAAGGCTCCAGCAGCTCAAGGTTCCAGAAGCACCAGCAGCTCAAGGTTCCAGAAGCTCAAGGCTCCAGATGCTCAAGGTTCCAGAAGCACCAGCAGCTCAAGGTTCCAGCAGCTCAAGGTTCCAGCAGCTGAAGGTTCCAGAAGCACCAGCAGCTCAAGGTTCCAGCAGCTCAAGGTTCCAGCAGCACCAGCAGCTCAAGGTTCCAGCAGCTCAGGGTTACAGCAGCTCAAGGCTCCAGAAGCTAGAGGTTCCAGAAGCTCAAGGTTCCAGCAGCTCAATGTTCCAGAAGCACCAGCAGCTCAAGGCTGCAGCAGCTCAAGGTTCCAGCAGCTCAAGGTTCCAGAAGCACCAGCAGCTCAAGGCTCCAGCAGCTCAAGGTTCCAGAAGCTCAAGGCTCCAGATGCTCAAGGTTCCAGATGCACCAGCAGCTCAAGGTTCCAGAAGCTCAGGGTTCCAGCAGCTCAAGGTTCCAGCAGCTCAAGGTTCCAGCAGCTCAAGGTTCCAGAAGCACCAGCAGCTCAAGGCTCCAGCAGCTCAAGGTTCCAGCAGCTCAAGGTTCCAGAAGCACCAGCAACTCAAGGTTCCAGCAGCTCAAGGTTCCAGAAGCACCAGCAGCTCAAGGTTCCAGCAGCTCAAGGCTCCAGCAGCTCAAGGTTCCAGCAGCTCAAGGCTCCAGATGCTCAAGGTTCCAGAAGCACCAGCAGCTCAAGGTTCCAGCAGCTCAAGGTTCCAGCAGCTGAAGGTTCGAGAAGCACCAGCAGCTCAAGGTTCCAGCAGCTCAAGGTTCCAGCAGCACCAGCAGCTCAAGGTTCCAGCAGCTCAGGGTTACAGCAGCTCAAGGCTCCAGAAGCTAGAGGTTCCAGAAGCTCAAGGTTCCAGCAGCTCAAGGTTCCAGAAGCACCAGCAGCTCAAGGCTGCAGCAGCTCAAGGTTCCAGCAGCTCAAGGTTCCAGAAGCACCAGCAGCTCAAGGCTCCAGCAGCTCAAGGTTCCAGAAGCTCAAGGCTCCAGATGTTCAAGGTTCCAGATATACCAGCAGCTCAAGGTTCCAGAAGCTCAAGGGTCCAGCAGCTCAAGGCTCCAGATGCTCAAGGCTCCAGATGCTCAAAGTTCCAGCAGCTCAAGGTTCCAGCAGCTCAAGGTTCCAGCAGCTCAAGGTTCCAGCAGCTCAAGGTTCCAGAAGCACCAGCAGCTCAAGGCTCCAGCAGCTCAAGGTTCCAGAAGCTCAAGGCTCCAGATGCTCAAGGTTCCAGAACCACCAGCAGCTCAAGGTTCCAGCAGCTCAAGGTTCCAGAAGCACCAGCAGCTCAAGGTTCCAGCAGCTCAAGGTTCCAGAAGCACCAGCAGCTCAAGGTTCCAGCAGCTCAAGGTTCCAGAAGCGCCAGCAGCTCAAGGCTCCAGCAGCTCAAGGTTCCAGAAGCTCAAGGCTCCAGATGCTTAAGGTTCCAGAAGCACCAGCAGCTCAAGGTTCCAGCAGCTCAAGGTTCCAGCAGCTCAAGGTTCCAGAAGCACCAGCAGCTCAAGGTTCCAGCAGCTCAAGGTTCCAGAAGCACCAGCAGCTCAAGGTTCCAGAAGCTCAAGGCTCCAGATGCTCAAGGTTCCAGAAGCACCAGCAGCTCAAGGTTCCAGCAGCTCAAGGTTCCAGCAGCTCAAGGTTCCAGAAGCACCAGCAGCTCAAGGTTCCAGCAGCTCAAGGTTCCAGCAGCACCAGCAGCTCAAGGTTCCAGCAGCTCAGGGTTCCAGAAGCACCAGCAGCTCAAGGCTGCAGCAGCTCAAGGTTCCAGCAGCTCAAGGTTCCAGAAGCACCAGCAGCTCAAGGCTCCAGCAGCTCAAGGTTCCAGAAGCTCAAGGCTCCAGATGCTCAAGGTTCCAGATGCACCAGCAGCTCAAGGTTCCAGAAGCTCAGGGTTCCAGCAGCTCAAGGTTCCAGCAGCTCAAGGTTCCAGCAGCTCAAGGTTCCAGAAGCACCAGCAGCTCAAGGCTCCAGCAGCTCAAGGTTCCAGCAGCTCAAGGTTCCAGAAGCACCAGCAACTCAAGGTTCCAGCAGCTCAAGGTTCCAGAAGCACCAGCAGCTCAAGGTTCCAGCAGCTCAAGGCTCCAGCAGCTCAGAGTTCCGGCAGCTCAAGGCTCCAGCAGCTCAAGGTTCCAGAAGCACCAGCAGCTCAAGGTTCCAGAAGCTCAAGGCTCCAGATGCTCAAGGTTCCAGAAGCACCAGCAGCTCAAGGTTCCAGCAGCTCAAGGTTCCAGCAGCTGAAGGTTCCAGAAGCACCAGCAGCTCAAGGTTCCAGCAGCTCAAGGTTCCAGCAGCACCAGCAGCTCAAGGTTCCAGCAGCTCAGGGTTACAGCAGCTCAAGGCTCCAGAAGCTAGAGGTTCCAGAAGCTCAAGGTTCCAGCAGCTCAATGTTCCAGAAGCACCAGCAGCTCAAGGCTGCAGCAGCTCAAGGTTCCAGCAGCTCAAAGTTCCAGAAGCACCAGCAACTCAAGGCTCCAGCAGCTCAAGGTTCCAGAAGCTCAAGGCTCCAGATGCTCAAGGTTCCAGATGCACCAGCAGCTCAAGGTTCCAGCAGCTCAAGGTTCCAGAAGCACCAGCAGCTCAAGGTTCCAGCAGCTCAAGGTTCCAGAAGCACCAGCAGCTCAAGGTTCCAGAAGCTCAAGGCTCCAGATGCTCAAGGTTCCAGAAGCACCAGCAGCTCAAGGTTCCAGCAGCTCAAGGTTCCAGCAGCTCAAGGTTCCAGAAGCACCAGCAGCTCAAGGTTCCAGCAGCTCAAGGTTCCAGCAGCACCAGCAGCTCAAGGTTCCAGCAGCTCAGGGTTCCAGAAGCACCAGCAGCTCAAGGCTGCAGCAGCTCAAGGTTCCAGCAGCTCAAGGTTCCAGAAGCACCAGCAGCTCAAGGCTCCAGCAGCTCAAGGTTCCAGAAGCTCAAGGCTCCAGATGCTCAAGGTTCCAGATGCACCAGCAGCTCAAGGTTCCAGAAGCTCAAGGCTCCAGCAGCTCAAGGTTCCAGAAGCTCAAGGCTCCAGATGCTCAAGGTTCCAGAAGCACCAGCAGCTCAAGGTTCCAGCAGCTCAAGGTTCCAGCAGCTCAAGGTTCCAGAAGCACCAGCAGCTCAAGGTTCCAGCAGCTCAAGGTTCCAGAAGCACCAGCAGCTCAAGGTTCCAGCAGCTCAAGGCTCCAGCAGCTCAAGGTTCCAGCAGCTCAAGGCTCCAGATGCTCAAGGTTCCAGAAGCACCAGCAGCTCAAGGTTCCAGCAGCTCAAGGTTCCAGCAGCTCAAGGTTCCAGATGCTCAAGGTTCCAGATGCACCAGCAGCTCAAGGTTCCAGAAGCTCAAGGGTCCAGCAGCTCAAGGCTCCAGATGCTCAAGGCTCCAGATGCTCAAAGTTCCAGCAGCTCAAGCTTCCAGCAGCTCAAGGTTCCAGCAGCTCAAGGTTCCAGAAGCACCAGCAGCTCAAGGCTCCAGCAGCTCAAGGTTCCAGAAGCTATAGGCTCCAGATGCTCAAGGTTCCAGAACCACCAGCAGCTCAAGGTTCCAGCAGCTCAAGGTTCCAGAAGCACCAGCAGCTCAAGGTTCCAGCAGCTCAAGGTTCCAGAAGCACCAGCAGCTCAAAGTTCCAGCAGCTCAAGGCTCCAGCAGCTCAAGGTTCCAGAAGCACCAGCAGCTCAAGGTTCCAGAAGCTCAAGGCTCCAGATGCTCAAGGTTCCTGAAGCACCAGCAGCTCAAGGTTCCAGCAGCTCAAGGTTCCAGAAGCACCAGCAGCTCAAGGTTCCAGAAGCTCAAGGCTCCAGATGCTCAAGGTTCCAGAAGCACCAGCAGCTCAAGGTTCCAGCAGCTCAAGGTTCCAGAAGCACCAGCAGCTCAAGCTTCCAGCAGCTCAAGGTTCCAGCAGCTCAAGGTTCCAGCAGCTCAAGGTTCCAGAAGCACCAGCAGCTCAAGGTTCCAGCAGCTCAAGGCTCCAGCAGCTCAAAGTTCCAGCAGCTCAAGGCTCCAGCAGCTCAAGGTTCCAGAAGCACCAGCAGCTCAAGGTTCCAGAAGCTCAAGGCTCCAGATGCTCAAGGTTCCAGAAGCACCAGCAGCTCAAGGTTCCAGCAGCTGAAGGTTCCAGAAGCACCAGCAGCTCAAGGTTCCAGCAGCTCAAGGTTCCAGCAGCACCAGCAGCTCAAGGTTCCAGCAGCTCAGGGTTACAGCAGCTCAAGGCTCCAGAAGCTAGAGGTTCCAGAAGCTCAAGGTTCCAGCAGCTCAATGTTCCAGAAGCACCAGCAGCTCAAGGCTGCAGCAGCTCAAGGTTCCAGCAGCTCAAGGTTCCAGAAGCACCAGCAGCTCAAGGCTCCAGCAGCTCAAGGTTCCAGAAGCTCAAGGCTCCAGATGTTCAAGGTTCCAGATATACCAGCAGCTCAAGGTTCCAGAAGCTCAAGGGTCCAGCAGCTCAAGGCTCCAGATGCTCAAGGCTCCAGATGCTCAAAGTTCCAGCAGCTCAAGGTTCCAGCAGCTCAAGGTTCCAGAAGCACCAGCAGCTCAAGGCTCCAGCAGCTCAAGGTTCCAGAAGCTCAAGGCTCCAGATGCTCAAGGTTCCAGAACCACCAGCAGCTCAAGGTTCCAGCAGCTCAAGGTTCCAGAAGCACCAGCAGCTCAAGGTTCCAGCAGCTCAAGGTTCCAGAAGCACCAGCAGCTCAAGGTTCCAGAAGCGCCAGCAGCTCAAGGCTCCAGCAGCTCAAGGTTCCAGAAGCTCAAGGCTCCAGATGCTCAAGGTTCCAGAAGCACCAGCAGCTCAAGGTTCCAGCAGCTCAAGGTTCCAGCAGCTCAAGGTTCCAGAAGCACCAGCAGCTCAAGGTTCCAGCAGCTCAAGGTTCCAGAAGCACCAGCAGCTCAAGGTTCCAGAAGCTCAAGGCTCCAGATGCTCAAGGTTCCAGAAGCACCAGCAGCTCAAGGTTCCAGCAGCTCAAGGTTCCAGCAGCTCAAGGTTCCAGAAGCACCAGCAGCTCAAGGTTCCAGCAGCTCAAGGTTCCAGAAGCACCAGCAGCTCAAGGTTCCAGAAGCTCAAGGCTCCAGATGCTCAAGGTTCCAGAAGCACCAGCAGCTCAAGGTTCCAGCAGCTCAAGGTTCCAGCAGCTCAAGGTTCCAGAAGCACCAGCAGCTCAAGGTTCCAGCAGCTCAAGGTTCCAGCAGCACCAGCAGCTCAAGGTTCCAGCAGCTCAGGGTTCCAGAAGCACCAGCAGCTCAAGGCTGCAGCAGCTCAAGGTTCCAGCAGCTCAAGGTTCCAGAAGCACCAGCAGCTCAAGGCTCCAGCAGCTCAAGGTTCCAGAAGCTCAAGGCTCCAGATGCTCAAGGTTCCAGATGCACCAGCAGCTCAAGGTTCCAGAAGCTCAAGGCTCCAGATGCTCAAGGTTCCAGAAGCACCAGCAGCTCAAGGTTCCAGCAGCTCAAGGTTCCAGCAGCTCAAGGTTCCAGAAGCACCAGCAGCTCAAGGTTCCAGCAGCTCAAGGTTCCAGAAGCACCAGCAGCTCAAGGTTCCAGCAGCTCAAGGCTCCAGCAGCTCAAGGTTCCAGCAGCTCAAGGCTCCAGATGCTCAAGGTTCCAGAAGCACCAGCAGCTCAAGGTTCCAGCAGCTCAAGGTTCCAGCAGCTGAAGGTTCGAGAAGCACCAGCAGCTCAAGGTTCCAGCAGCTCAAGGTTCCAGCAGCACCAGCAGCTCAAGGTTCCAGCAGCTCAGGGTTACAGCAGCTCAAGGCTCCAGAAGCTAGAGGTTCCAGAAGCTCAAGGTTCCAGCAGCTCAAGGTTCCAGAAGCACCAGCAGCTCAAGGCTGCAGCAGCTCAAGGTTCCAGCAGCTCAAGGTTCCAGAAGCACCAGCAGCTCAAGGCTCCAGCAGCTCAAGGTTCCAGAAGCTCAAGGCTCCAGATGTTCAAGGTTCCAGATATACCAGCAGCTCAAGGTTCCAGAAGCTCAAGGGTCCAGCAGCTCAAGGCTCCAGATGCTCAAGGCTCCAGATGCTCAAAGTTCCAGCAGCTCAAGGTTCCAGCAGCTCAAGGTTCCAGCAGCTCAAGGTTCCAGCAGCTCAAGGTTCCAGAAGCACCAGCAGCTCAAGGCTCCAGCAGCTCAAGGTTCCAGAAGCTCAAGGCTCCAGATGCTCAAGGTTCCAGAACCACCAGCAGCTCAAGGTTCCAGCAGCTCAAGGTTCCAGAAGCACCAGCAGCTCAAGGTTCCAGCAGCTCAAGGTTCCAGAAGCACCAGCAGCTCAAGGTTCCAGCAGCTCAAGGTTCCAGATGCGCCAGCAGCTCAAGGCTCCAGCAGCTCAAGGTTCCAGAAGCTCAAGGCTCCAGATGCTTAAGGTTCCAGAAGCACCAGCAGCTCAAGGTTCCAGCAGCTCAAGGTTCCAGCAGCTCAAGGTTCCAGAAGCACCAGCAGCTCAAGGTTCCAGCAGCTCAAGGTTCCAGAAGCACCAGCAGCTCAAGGTTCCAGAAGCTCAAGGCTCCAGATGCTCAAGGTTCCAGAAGCACCAGCAGCTCAAGGTTCCAGCAGCTCAAGGTTCCAGAAGCACCAGCAGCTCAAGGTTCCAGCAGCTCAAGGTTCCAGCAGCACCAGCAGCTCAAGGTTCCAGCAGCTCAGGGTTCCAGAAGCACCAGCAGCTCAAGGCTGCAGCAGCTCAAGGTTCCAGCAGCTCAAGGTTCCAGAAGCACCAGCAGCTCAAGGCTCCAGCAGCTCAAGGTTCCAGAAGCTCAAGGCTCCAGATGCTCAAGGTTCCAGATGCACCAGCAGCTCAAGGTTCCAGAAGCTCAGGGTTCCAGCAGCTCAAGGTTCCAGCAGCTCAAGGTTCCAGCAGCTCAAGGTTCCAGAAGCACCAGCAGCTCAAGGCTCCAGCAGCTCAAGGTTCCAGCAGCTCAAGGTTCCAGAAGCACCAGCAACTCAAGGTTCCAGCAGCTCAAGGTTCCAGAAGCACCAGCAGCTCAAGGTTCCAGCAGCTCAAGGCTCCAGCAGCTCAGAGTTCCGGCAGCTCAAGACTCCAGCAGCTCAAGGTTCCAGAAGCACCAGCAGCTCAAGGTTCCAGAAGCTCAAGGCTCCAGATGCTCAAGGTTCCAGAAGCACCAGCAGCTCAAGGTTCCAGAAGCTCAAGGTTCCAGCAGCTGAAGGTTCCAGAAGCACCAGCAGCTCAAGGTTCCAGCAGCTCAAGGTTCCAGCAGCACCAGCAGCTCAAGGTTCCAGCAGCTCAGGGTTACAGCAGCTCAAGGCTCCAGAAGCTAGAGGTTCCAGAAGCTCAAGGTTCCAGCAGCTCAATGTTCCAGAAGCACCAGCAGCTCAAGGCTGCAGCAGCTCAAGGTTCCAGCAGCTCAAAGTTCCAGAAGCACCAGCAACTCAAGGCTCCAGCAGCTCAAGGTTCCAGAAGCTCAAGGCTCCAGATGCTCAAGGTTCCAGATGCACCAGCAGCTCAAGGTTCCAGCAGCTCAAGGTTCCAGAAGCACCAGCAGCTCAAGGTTCCAGCAGCTCAAGGTTCCAGAAGCACCAGCAGCTCAAGGTTCCAGAAGCTCAAGGCTCCAGATGCTCAAGGTTCCAGAAGCACCAGCAGCTCAAGGTTCCAGCAGCTCAAGGTTCCAGCAGCTCAAGGTTCCAGAAGCACCAGCAGCTCAAGGTTCCAGCAGCTCAAGGTTCCAGCAGCACCAGCAGCTCAAGGTTCCAGCAGCTCAGGGTTCCAGAAGCACCAGCAGCTCAAGGCTGCAGCAGCTCAAGGTTCCAGCAGCTCAAGGTTCCAGAAGCACCAGCAGCTCAAGGCTCCAGCAGCTCAAGGTTCCAGAAGCTCAAGGCTCCAGATGCTCAAGGTTCCAGATGCACCAGCAGCTCAAGGTTCCAGAAGCTCAAGGCTCCAGCAGCTCAAGGTTCCAGAAGCTCAAGGCTCCAGATGCTCAAGGTTCCAGAAGCACCAGCAGCTCAAGGTTCCAGCAGCTCAAGGTTCCAGCAGCTCAAGGTTCCAGAAGCACCAGCAGCTCAAGGTTCCAGCAGCTCAAGGTTCCAGAAGCACCAGCAGCTCAAGGCTCCAGCAGCTCAAGGTTCCAGAAGCTCAAGGCTCCAGATGCTCAAGGTTCCAGATGCACCAGCAGCTCAAGGTTCCAGAAGCTCAAGGCTCCAGCAGCTCAAGGTTCCAGAAGCTCAAGGCTCCAGATGCTCAAGGTTCCAGAAGCACCAGCAGCTCAAGGTTCCAGCAGCTCAAGGTTCCAGCAGCTCAAGGCTCCAGCAGCTCAAGGTTCCAGCAGCTCAAGGCTCCAGATGCTCAAGGTTCCAGAAGCACCAGCAGCTCAAGGTTCCAGCAGCTCAAGGTTCCAGCAGCTGAAGGTTCGAGAAGCACCAGCAGCTCAAGGTTCCAGCAGCTCAAGGTTCCAGCAGCACCAGCAGCTCAAGGTTCCAGCAGCTCAGGGTTACAGCAGCTCAAGGCTCCAGAAGCTAGAGGTTCCAGAAGCTCAAGGTTCCAGCAGCTCAAGGTTCCAGAAGCACCAGCAGCTCAAGGCTGCAGCAGCTCAAGGTTCCAGCAGCTCAAGGTTCCAGAAGCACCAGCAGCTCAAGGCTCCAGCAGCTCAAGGTTCCAGAAGCTCAAGGCTCCAGATGTTCAAGGTTCCAGATATACCAGCAGCTCAAGGTTCCAGAAGCTCAAGGGTCCAGCAGCTCAAGGCTCCAGATGCTCAAGGCTCCAGATGCTCAAAGTTCCAGCAGCTCAAGGTTCCAGCAGCTCAAGGTTCCAGCAGCTCAAGGTTCCAGCAGCTCAAGGTTCCAGAAGCACCAGCAGCTCAAGGCTCCAGCAGCTCAAGGTTCCAGAAGCTCAAGGCTCCAGATGCTCAAGGTTCCAGAACCACCAGCAGCTCAAGGTTCCAGCAGCTCAAGGTTCCAGAAGCACCAGCAGCTCAAGGTTCCAGCAGCTCAAGGTTCCAGAAGCACCAGCAGCTCAAGGTTCCAGCAGCTCAAGGTTCCAGAAGCGCCAGCAGCTCAAGGCTCCAGCAGCTCAAGGTTCCAGAAGCTCAAGGCTCCAGATGCTCAAGGTTCCAGAAGCACCAGCAGCTCAAGGTTCCAGCAGCTCAAGGTTCCAGCAGCTCAAGGTTCCAGAAGCACCAGCAGCTCAAGGTTCCAGCAGCTCAAGCTTCCAGAAGCACCAGCAGCTCAAGGTTCCAGAAGCTCAAGGCTCCAGATGCTCAAGGTTCCAGAAGCACCAGCAGCTCAAGGTTCCAGCAGCTCAAGGTTCCAGCAGCTCAAGGTTCCAGAAGCACCAGCAGCTCAAGGTTCCAGCAGCTCAAGGATCCAGCAGCACCAGCAGCTCAAGGTTCCAGCAGCTCAGGGTTCCAGAAGCACCAGCAGCTCAAGGCTGCAGCAGCTCAAGGTTCCAGCAGCTCAAGGTTCCAGAAGCACCAGCAGCTCAAGGCTCCAGCAGCTCAAGGTTCCAGAAGCTCAAGGCTCCAGATGCTCAAGGTTCCAGATGCACCAGCAGCTCAAGGTTCCAGAAGCTCAGGGTTCCAGCAGCTCAAGGTTCCAGCAGCTCAAGGTTCCAGCAGCTCAAGGTTCCAGAAGCACCAGCAGCTCAAGGCTCCAGCAGCTCAAGGTTCCAGCAGCTCAAGGTTCCAGAAGCACCAGCAACTCAAGGTTCCAGCAGCTCAAGGTTCCAGAAGCACCAGCAGCTCAAGGTTCCAGCAGCTCAAGGCTCCAGCAGCTCAGAGTTCCGGCAGCTCAAGGCTCCAGCAGCTCAAGGTTCCAGAAGCACCAGCAGCTCAAGGTTCCAGAAGCTCAAGGCTCCAGATGCTCAAGGTTCCAGAAGCACCAGCAGCTCAAGGTTCCAGCAGCTCAAGGTTCCAGCAGCTGAAGGTTCCAGAAGCACCAGCAGCTCAAGGTTCCAGCAGCTCAAGGTTCCAGCAGCACCAGCAGCTCAAGGTTCCAGCAGCTCAGGGTTACAGCAGCTCAAGGCTCCAGAAGCTAGAGGTTCCAGAAGCTCAAGGTTCCAGCAGCTCAATGTTCCAGAAGCACCAGCAGCTCAAGGCTGCAGCAGCTCAAGGTTCCAGCAGCTCAAAGTTCCAGAAGCACCAGCAACTCAAGGCTCCAGCAGCTCAAGGTTCCAGAAGCTCAAGGCTCCAGATGCTCAAGATTCCAGATGCACCAGCAGCTCAAGGTTCCAGAAGCTCAAGGTTCCAGCAGCTCAAGGCTCCAGATGCTCAAGGCTCCAGATGCTCAAATTTCCAGCAGCTCAATGTTCCAGCAGCTCAAGGTTCCAGCAGCTCAAGGTTCCAGCAGCTCAAGGTTCCAGAAGCACCAGCAGCTCAAGGTTCCAGCAGCTCAGGGTAACAGCAGCTCAAGGCTCCAGAAGCTAGAGGTTCCAGAAGCTCAAGGTTCCAGCAGCTCAATGTTCCAGAAGCACCAGCAGCTCAAGGCTGCAGCAGCTCAAGGTTCCAGCAGCTCAAAGTTCCAGAAGCACCAGCAGCTCAAGGCTCCAGCAGCTCAAGGTTCCAGAAGCTCAAGGCTCCAGATGCTCAAGGTTCCAGATGCACCAGCAGCTCAAGGTTCCAGAAGCTCAAGGTTCCAGCAGCTCAAGGCTCCAGATGCTCAAGGCTCCAGATGCTCAAAGTTCCAGCAGCTCAATGTTCCAGCAGCTCAAGGTTCCAGCAGCTCAAGGTTCCAGCAGCTCAAGGTTCCAGAAGCACCAGCAGCTCAAGGCTCCAGCAGCTCAAGGTTCCAGAAGCTCAAGGCTCCAGATGCTCAAGGTTCCAGAACCACCAGCAGCTCAAGGTTCCAGCAGCTCAAGGTTCCAGAAGCACCTTCAGCTCAAGGTTCCAGCAGATCAAGGTTCCAGAAGCACCAGCAGCTCAAGGTTCCAGCAGCTCAAGGTTCCAGCAGCTCAAGGTTCCAGAAGCGCCAGCAGCTCAAGGCTCCAGCAGCCCAAGGTTCCAGAAGCTCAAGGCTCCAGATTCTCAAGGTTCCAGAAGCACCAGCAGCTCAAGGTTCCAGCAGCTCAAAGTTCCAGCAGCTCAAGGTTCCAGAAAGACCAGCAGCTCAAGGTTCCAGTAGCTCAAGGCTCCACATGCTCAAGGTTCCAGAAGAACCAGCAGCTCAAGGTTCCAGCAGCTCAAGGTTCCAGAAGCTCAAGGCTCCAGATGCTCAAGGTTCCAGAAGCACCAGCAGCTCAAGGTTCCAGCAGCTCAAGGTTCCAGAAGCACCAGCAGCTCAAGGTTCCAGAAGCTCAAGGCTCCAGATGCTCAAGGTTCCAGAAGCACCAGCAGCTCAAGGTTCCAGCAGCTCAAGGTTCCAGCAGCTCAAGGTTCCAGATGCTCAAGGTTCCAGATGCACCAGCAGCTCAAGGTTCCAGAAGCTCAAGGGTCCAGCAGCTCAAGGCTCCAGATGCTCAAGGCTCCAGATGCTCAAAGTTCCAGCAGCTCAAGGTTCCAGCAGCTCAAGGTTCCAGCAGCTCAAGGTTCCAGAAGCACCAGCAGCTCAAGGCTCCAGCAGCTCAAGGTTCCAGAAGCTATAGGCTCCAGATGCTCAAGGTTCCAGAACCACCAGCAGCTCAAGGTTCCAGCAGCTCAAGGTTCCAGAAGCACCAGCAGCTCAAGGTTCCAGCAGCTCAAGGTTCCAGAAGCACCAGCAGCTCAAGGTTCCAGCAGCTCAAGGCTCTAGCAGCTCAAGGTTCCAGAAGCACCAGCAGCTCAAGGTTCCAGAAGCTCAAGGCTCCAGATGCTCAAGGTTCCTGAAGCACCAGCAGCTCAAGGTTCCAGCAGCTCAAGGTTCCAGAAGCACCAGCAGCTCAAGGTTCCAGCAGCTCAAGGTTCCAGAAGCACCAGCAGCTCAAGGTTCCAGCAGCTCAAGGTTCCAGAAGCGCCAGCAGCTCAAGGCTCCAGCCGCTCAAGGTTCCAGAAGCTCAAGGCTCCAGATGCTCAAGGTTCCAGAAGCACCAGCAGCTCAAGGTTCCAGCAGCTCAAGGTTCCAGCAGCTCAAGGTTCCAGAAGCACCAGCAGCTCAAGGTTCCAGCAGCTCAAGGTTCCAGAAGCACCAGCAGCTCAAGGTTCCAGCAGCTCAAGGTTCCAGAAGCTCAAGGCTCCAGATGCTCAAGGTTCCAGAAGCACCAGCAGCTCAAGGTTCCAGAAGCTCAAGGTTCCAGCAGCTCAAGGCTCCAGATGCTCAAGGCTCCAGAAGCACCAGCAGCTCAAGGTTCCAGAAGCTCGAGGCTCCAGATGCTCAAGGTTCCAGAAGCACCAGCAGCTCAAGGTTCCAGCAGCTCAAGGTTCCAGCAGCTCAAGGTTCCAGAAGCACCAGCAGCTCAAGGTTCCAGCAGCTCAAGGTTCCAGCAGCACCAGCAGCTCAAGGTTCCAGCAGCTCAGGGTTCCAGAAGCACCAGCAGCTCAAGGCTGCAGCAGCTCAAGGTTCCAGAAGCTCAAGGTTCCAGAAGCACCAGCAGCTCAAGGTTCCAGAAGCTCAAGGCTCCAGAAGCTCAAGGTTCCAGAAGCACCAGCAGCTCAAGGTTCCAGCAGCTCAAGGTTCCAGAAGCTCAAGGCTCCAGATGCTCAAGGTTCCAGAAGCACCAGCAGCTCAAGGTTCCAGCAGCTCAAGGTTCCAGCAGCTCAAGGTTCCAGAAGCACCAGCAGCTCAAGGTTCCAGAAGCTCAAGGCTCCAGATGCTCAAGGTTCCAGAAGCACCAGCAGCTCAAGGTTCCAGCAGCTCAAGGTTCCAGAAGCACCAGCAGCTCAAGGTTCTAGCAGCTCAAGGTTCAAGCAGCTCAAAGTTCCAGAAGCACCAGCAGCTAAAGGCTCCAGCAGCTCAAGGTTCCAGAAGCTCAAGGCTCCAGATGCTCAAGGTTCCAGATGCACCAGCAGCTCAAGGTTCCAGAAGCTCAAGGTTCCAGCAGCTCAAGGCTCCAGATGCTCAAGGCTCCAGAAGCACCAGCAGCTCAAGGTTCCAGAAGCTCAAGGCTCCAGATGCTCAAGGTTCCAGAAGCACCAGCAGCTCAAGGTTCCAGCAGCTCAAGGTTCCAGCAGCTCAAGGTTCCAGAAGCACCAGCAGCTCAAGGTTCCAGCAGCTCAAGGTTCCAGCAGCACCAGCAGCTCAAGGTTCCAGCAGCTCAGGGTTCCAGAAGCACCAGCAGCTCAAGGCTGCAGCAGCTCAAGGTTCCAGCAGCTCAAGGTTCCAGAAGCACCAGCAGCTCAAGGCTCCAGCAGCTCAAGGTTCCAGAAGCTCAAGGCTCCAGATGCTCAAGGTTCCAGATGCACCAGCAGCTCAAGGTTCCAGAAGCTCAGGGTTCCAGCAGCTCAAGGTTCCAGCAGCTCAAGGTTCCAGCAGCTCAAGGTTCCAGAAGCACCAGCAGCTCAAGGCTCCAGCAGCTCAAGGTTCCAGCAGCTCAAGGTTCCAGAAGCACCAGCAACTCAAGGTTCCAGCAGCTCAAGGTTCCAGAAGCACCAGCAGCTCAAGGTTCCAGCAGCTCAAGGCTCCAGCAGCTCAGAGTTCCGGCAGCTCAAGGCTCCAGCAGCTCAAGGTTCCAGAAGCACCAGCAGCTCAAGGTTCCAGAAGCTCAAGGCTCCAGATGCTCAAGGTTCCAGAAGCACCAGCAGCTCAAGGTTCCAGCAGCTCAAGGTTCCAGCAGCTGAAGGTTCCAGAAGCACCAGCAGCTCAAGGTTCCAGCAGCTCAAGGTTCCAGCAGCACCAGCAGCTCAAGGTTCCAGCAGCTCAGGGTTACAGCAGCTCAAGGCTCCAGAAGCTAGAGGTTCCAGAAGCTCAAGGTTCCAGCAGCTCAATGTTCCAGAAGCACCAGCAGCTCAAGGCTGCAGCAGCTCAAGGTTCCAGCAGCTCAAGGTTCCAGAAGCACCAGCAGCTCAAGGCTCCAGCAGCTCAAGGTTCCAGAAGCTCAAGGCTCCAGATGCTCAAGGTTCCAGATGCACCAGCAGCTCAAGGTTCCAGAAGCTCAGGGTTCCAGCAGCTCAAGGTTCCAGCAGCTCAAGGTTCCAGCAGCTCAAGGTTCCAGAAGCACCAGCAGCTCAAGGCTCCAGCAGCTCAAGGTTCCAGCAGCTCAAGGTTCCAGAAGCACCAGCAACTCAAGGTTCCAGCAGCTCAAGGTTCCAGAAGCACCAGCAGCTCAAGGTTCCAGCAGCTCAAGGCTCCAGCAGCTCAGAGTTCCGGCAGCTCAAGGCTCCAGCAGCTCAAGGTTCCAGAAGCACCAGCAGCTCAAGGTTCCAGCAGCTCAAGGTTCCAGCAGCACCAGCAGCTCAAGGTTCCAGCAGCTCAGGGTTACAGCAGCTCAAGGCTCCAGAAGCTAGAGGTTCCAGAAGCTCAAGGTTCCAGCAGCTCAATGTTCCAGAAGCACCAGCAGCTCAAGGCTGCAGCAGCTCAAGGTTCCAGCAGCTCAAAGTTCCAGATGCACCAGCAGCTCAAGGTTCCAGAAGCTCAAGGTTCCAGCAGCTCAAGGCTCCAGATGCTCAAGGCTCCAGATGCTCAAAGTTCCAGCAGCTCAATGTTCCAGCAGCTCAAGGTTCCAGCAGCTCAAGGTTCCAGCAGCTCAAGGTTCCAGATGCTCAAGGTTCCAGATGCACCAGCAGCTCAAGGTTCCAGAAGCTCAAGGGTCCAGCAGCTCAAGGCTCCAGATGCTCAAGGCTCCAGATGCTCAAAGTTCCAGCAGCTCAAGGTTCCAGCAGCTCAAGGTTCCAGCAGCTCAAGGTTCCAGAAGCACCAGCAGCTCAAGGCTCCAGCAGCTCAAGGTTCCAGAAGCTATAGGCTCCAGATGCTCAAGGTTCCAGAACCACCAGAAGCTCAAGGTTCCAGCAGCTCAAGGTTCCAGAAGCACCAGCAGCTCAAGGTTCCAGCAGCTCAAGGTTCCAGAAGCACCAGCAACTCAAGGTTCCAGCAGCTCAAGGTTCCAGAAGCACCAGCAGCTCAAGGTTCCAGCAGCTCAAGGCTCCAGCAGCTCAGAGTTCCGGCAGCTCAAGGCTCCAGCAGCTCAAGGTTCCAGAAGCACCAGCAGCTCAAGGTTCCAGAAGCTCAAGGCTCCAGATGCTCAAGGTTCCAGAAGCACCAGCAGCTCAAGGTTCCAGCAGCTCAAGGTTCCAGCAGCTGAAGGTTCCAGAAGCACCAGCAGCTCAAGGTTCCAGCAGCTCAAGGTTCCAGCAGCACCAGCAGCTCAAGGTTCCAGCAGCTCAGGGTTACAGCAGCTCAAGGCTCCAGAAGCTAGAGGTTCCAGAAGCTCAAGGTTCCAGCAGCTCAATGTTCCAGAAGCACCAGCAGCTCAAGGCTGCAGCAGCTCAAGGTTCCAGCAGCTCAAAGTTCCAGAAGCACCAGCAACTCAAGGCTCCAGCAGCTCAAGGTTCCAGAAGCTCAAGGCTCCAGATGCTCAAGGTTCCAGATGCACCAGCAGCTCAAGGTTCCAGAAGCTCAAGGTTCCAGCAGCTCAAGGCTCCAGATGCTCAAGGCTCCAGATGCTCAAAGTTCCAGCAGCTCAATGTTCCAGCAGCTCAAGGTTCCAGCAGCTCAAGGTTCCAGCAGCTCAAGGTTCCAGAAGCACCAGCAGCTCAAGGTTCCAGCAGCTCAGGGTTACAGCAGCTCAAGGCTCCAGAAGCTAGAGGTTCCAGAAGCTCAAGGTTCCAGCAGCTCAATGTTCCAGAAGCACCAGCAGCTCAAGGCTGCAGCAGCTCAAGGTTCCAGCAGCTCAAAGTTCCAGAAGCACCAGCAGCTCAAGGCTCCAGCAGCTCAAGGTTCCAGAAGCTCAAGGCTCCAGAACCACCAGCAGCTCAAGGTTCCAGCAGCTCAAGGTTCCAGAAGCACCAGCAGCTCAAGGTTCCAGCAGATCAAGGTTCCAGAAGCACCAGCAGCTCAAGGTTCCAGCAGCTCAAGGTTCCAGCAGCTCAAGGTTCCAGAAGCGCCAGCAGCTCAAGGCTCCAGCAGCCCAAGGTTCCAGAAGCTCAAGGCTCCAGATTCTCAAGGTTCCAGAAGCACCAGCAGCTCAAGGTTCCAGCAGCTCAAAGTTCCAGCAGCTCAAGGTTCCAGAAAGACCAGCAGCTCAAGGTTCCAGTAGCTCAAGGCTCCACATGCTCAAGGTTCCAGAAGCACCAGCAGCTCAAGGTTCCAGCAGCTCAAGGTTCCAGAAGCTCAAGGCTCCAGATGCTCAAGGTTCCAGAAGCACCAGCAGCTCAAGGTTCCAGCAGCTCAAGGTTCCAGAAGCACCAGCAGCTCAAGGTTCCAGAAGCTCAAGGCTCCAGATGCTCAAGGTTCCAGAAGCACCAGCAGCTCAAGGTTCCAGCAGCTCAAGGTTCCAGCAGCTCAAGGTTCCAGATGCTCAAGGTTCCAGATGCACCAGCAGCTCAAGGTTCCAGAAACTCAAGGGTCCAGCAGCTCAAGGCTCCAGATGCTCAAGGCTCCAGATGCTCAAAGTTCCAGCAGCTCAAGGTTCCAGCAGCTCAAGGTTCCAGCAGCTCAAGGTTCCAGAAGCACCAGCAGCTCAAGGCTCCAGCAGCTCAAGGTTCCAGAAGCTATAGGCTCCAGATGCTCAAGGTTCCAGAAGCACCAGCAGCTCAAGGTTCCAGCAGCTCAAGGTTCCAGAAGCACCAGCAGCTCAAGGTTCCAGCAGCTCAAGGTTCCAGAAGCACCAGCAGCTCAAGGTTCCAGCAGCTCAAGGCTCTAGCAGCTCAAGGTTCCAGAAGCACCAGCAGCTCAAGGTTCCAGAAGCTCAAGGCTCCAGATGCTCAAGGTTCCTGAAGCACCAGCAGCTCAAGGTTCCAGCAGCTCAAGGTTCCAGAAGCACCAGCAGCTCAAGGTTCCAGCAGCTCAAGGTTCCAGAAGCACCAGCAGCTCAAGGTTCCAGCAGCTCAAGGTTCCAGAAGCGCCAGCAGCTCAAGGCTCCAGCCGCTCAAGGTTCCAGAAGCTCAAGGCTCCAGATGCTCAAGGTTCCAGAAGCACCAGCAGCTCAAGGTTCCAGCAGCTCAAGGTTCCAGCAGCTCAAGGTTCCAGAAGCACCAGCAGCTCAAGGTTCCAGCAGCTCAAGGTTCCAGAAGCACCAGCAGCTCAAGGTTCCAGAAGCTCAAGGCTCCAGATGCTCAAGGTTCCAGAAGCACCAGCAGCTCAAGGTTCCAGCAGCTCAAGGTTCCAGAAGCTCAAGGCTCCAGATGCTCAAGATTCCAGAAGCACCAGCAGCTCAAGGTTCCAGCAGCTCAAGGTTCCAGCAGCTCAAGGTTCCAGCAGCTCAAGGTTCCAGAAGCACCAGCAGCTCAAGGTTCCAGAAGCTCAAGGCTCCAGATGCTCAAGGTTCCAGAAGCACCAGCAGCTCAAGGTTCCAGCAGCTCAAGGTTCCAGAAGCACCAGCAGCTCAAGGTTCCAGCAGCTCAAGGTTCCAGCAGCACCAGCAGCTCAAGGTTCCAGCAGCTCAGGGTTCCAGAAGCACCAGCAGCTCAAGGCTGCAGCAGCTCAAGGTTCCAGCAGCTCAAGGTTCCAGAAGCACCAGCAGCTCAAGGTTCCAGAAGCTCAAGGCTCCAGATGCTCAAGGTTCCAGAAGCACCAGCAGCTCAAGGTTCCAGCAGCTCAAGGTTCCAGAAGCTCAAGGCTCCAGATGCTCAAGGTTCCAGAAGCACCAGCAGCTCAAGGTTCCAGCAGCTCAAGGTTCCAGCAGCTCAAGGTTCCAGCAGCTCAAGGTTCCAGAAGCACCAGCAGCTCAAGGTTCCAGAAGCTCAAGGCTCCAGATGCTCAAGGTTCCAGAAGCACCAGCAGCTCAAGGTTCCAGCAGCTCAAGGTTCCAGAAGCACCAGCAGCTCAAGGTTCCAGCAGCTCAAGGTTCCAGCAGCTCAAAGTTCCAGAAGCACCAGCAGCTCAAGGCTCCAGCAGCTCAAGGTTCCAGAAGCTCAAGGCTCCAGATGCTCAAGGTTCCAGATGCACCAGCAGCTCAAGGTTCCAGAAGCTCAAGGTTCCAGCAGCTCAAGGCTCCAGATGCTCAAGGCTCCAGATGCTCAAAGTTCCAGCAGCTCAATGTTCCAGCAGCTCAAGGTTCCAGCAGCTCAAGGTTCCAGAAGCACCAGCAGCTCAAGGTTCCAGCAGCTCAAGGTTCCAGCAGCTCAAGGTTCCAGCAGCTCAAGGTTCCAGAAGCACCAGCAGCTCAAGGCTCCAGCAGCTCAAGGTTCCAGAAGCTCAAGGCTCCAGATGCTCAAGGTTCCAGATGCACTAGCAGCTCAAGGTTCCAGAAGCTCAAGGTTCCAGCAGCTCAAAGTTCCAGCAGCTCAAGGTTCCAGATGCTCAAGGTTCCAGAAGCACCAGCAGCTCAATGCTTCAGCAGCTCAAGGTTCCAGCAGCTCAAGGTTCCAGAAGCTCAAGGCTCCAGATGCTCAAGGTTCCAGAAGCACCAGCAGCTCAAGGTTCCAGCAGCTCAAGGTTCCAGCAGCTCAAGGTTCCAGAAGCACCAGCAGCTCAAGGTTCCAGCAGCTCAAGGTTCCAGAAGCACCAGCAGCTCAAGGTTCTAGAAGCTCAAGGCTCCAGATGCTCAAGGTTCCAGAAGCACCAGCAGCTCAAGGTTCCAGCAGCTCAAGGTTCCAGAAGCTCAAGGCTCCAGATGCTCAAGGTTCCAGAAGCACCAGCAGCTCAAGGTTCCAGCAGCTCAAGGTTCCAGCAGCTCAAGGTTCCAGCAGCTCAAGGTTCCAGAAGCACCAGCAGCTCAAGGTTCCAGAAGCTCAAGGCTCCAGATGCTCAAGGTTCCAGAAGCACCAGCAGCTCAAGGTTCCAGCAGCTCAAGGTTCCAGAAGCACCAGCAGCTCAAGGTTCCAGCAGCTCAAGGTTCCAGCAGCTCAAAGTTCCAGAAGCACCAGCAGCTCAAGGCTCCAGCAGCTCAAGGTTCCAGAAGCTCAAGGCTCCAGATGCTCAAGGTTCCAGATGCACCAGCAGCTCAAGGTTCCAGAAGCTCAAGGTTCCAGCAGCTCAAGGCTCCAGATGCTCAAGGCTCCAGATGCTCAAAGTTCCAGCAGCTCAATGTTCCAGCAGCTCAAGGTTCCAGCAGCTCAAGGTTCCAGAAGCACCAGCAGCTCAAGGCTCCAGCAGCTCAAGGTTCCAGAAGCTCAAGGCTCCAGATGCTCAAGGTTCCAGAACCACCAGCAGCTCAAGGTTCCAGCAGCTCAAGGGTCCAGCAGCTCAAGGTTCCAGAAGCACCAGCAGCTCAAGGTTCCAGCAGCTCAAGGTTCCAGCAGCTCAAGGTTCCAGAAGCACCTTCAGCTCAAGGTTCCAGCAGATCAAGGTTCCAGAAGCACCAGCAGCTCAAGGTTCCAGCAGCTCAAGGTTCCAGCAGCTCAAGGTTCCAGAAGCGCCAGCAGCTCAAGGCTCCAGCAGCCCAAGGTTCCAGAAGCTCAAGGCTCCAGATTCTCAAGGTTCCAGAAGCACCAGCAGCTCAAGGTTCCAGCAGCTCAAAGTTCCAGCAGCTCAAGGTTCCAGAAAGACCAGCAGCTCAAGGTTCCAGTAGCTCAAGGCTCCACATGCTCAAGGTTCCAGAAGAACCAGCAGCTCAAGGTTCCAGCAGCTCAAGGTTCCAGAAGCTCAAGGCTCCAGATGCTCAAGGTTCCAGAAGCACCAGCAGCTCAAGGTTCCAGCAGCTCAAGGTTCCAGAAGCACCAGCAGCTCAAGGTTCCAGAAGCTCAAGGCTCCAGATGCTCAAGGTTCCAGAAGCACCAGCAGCTCAAGGTTCCAGCAGCTCAAGGTTCCAGCAGCTCAAGGTTCCAGATGCTCAAGGTTCCAGATGCACCAGCAGCTCAAGGTTCCAGAAGCTCAAGGGTCCAGCAGCTCAAGGCTCCAGATGCTCAAGGCTCCAGATGCTCAAAGTTCCAGCAGCTCAAGGTTCCAGCAGCTCAAGGTTCCAGCAGCTCAAGGTTCCAGAAGCACCAGCAGCTCAAGGCTCCAGCAGCTCAAGGTTCCAGAAGCTATAGGCTCCAGATGCTCAAGGTTCCAGAACCACCAGCAGCTCAAGGTTCCAGCAGCTCAAGGTTCCAGAAGCACCAGCAGCTCAAGGTTCCAGCAGCTCAAGGCTCTAGCAGCTCAAGGTTCCAGAAGCACCAGCAGCTCAAGGTTCCAGAAGCTCAAGGCTCCAGATGCTCAAGGTTCCTGAAGCACCAGCAGCTCAAGGTTCCAGCAGCTCAAGGTTCCAGAAGCACCAGCAGCTCAAGGTTCCAGCAGCTCAAGGTTCCAGAAGCACCAGCAGCTCAAGGTTCCAGCAGCTCAAGATTCCAGAAGCGCCAGCAGCTCAAGGCTCCAGCCGCTCAAGGTTCCAGAAGCTCAAGGCTCCAGATGCTCAAGGTTCCAGAAGCACCAGCAGCTCAAGGTTCCAGCAGCTCAAGGTTCCAGCAGCTCAAGGTTCCAGAAGCACCAGCAGCTCAAGGTTCCAGCAGCTCAAGGTTCCAGAAGCACCAGCAGCTCAAGGTTCCAGAAGCTCAAGGCTCCAGATGCTCAAGGTTCCAGAAGCACCAGCAGCTCAAGGTTCCAGCAGCTCAAGGTTCCAGAAGCTCAAGGCTCCAGATGCTCAAGGTTCCAGAAGCACCAGCAGCTCAAGGTTCCAGAAGCTCAAGGTTCCAGCAGCTCAAGGCTCCAGATGCTCAAGGCTCCAGAAGCACCAGCAGCTCAAGGTTCCAGAAGCTCGAGGCTCCAGATGCTCAAGGTTCCAGAAGCACCAGCAGCTCAAGGTTCCAGCAGCTCAAGGTTCCAGCAGCTCAAGGTTCCAGAAGCACCAGCAGCTCAAGGTTCCAGCAGCTCAAGGTTCCAGCAGCACCAGCAGCTCAAGGTTCCAGCAGCTCAGGGTTCCAGAAGCACCAGCAGCTCAAGGCTGCAGCAGCTCAAGGTTCCAGAAGCTCAAGGTTCCAGAAGCACCAGCAGCTCAAGGTTCCAGAAGCTCAAGGCTCCAGAAGCTCAAGGTTCCAGAAGCACCAGCAGCTCAAGGTTCCAGCAGCTCAAGGTTCCAGAAGCTCAAGGCTCCAGATGCTCAAGGTTCCAGAAGCACCAGCAGCTCAAGGTTCCAGCAGCTCAAGGTTCCAGCAGCTCAAGGTTCCAGAAGCACCAGCAGCTCAAGGTTCCAGAAGCTCAAGGCTCCAGATGCTCAAGGTTCCAGAAGCACCAGCAGCTCAAGGTTCCAGCAGCTCAAGGTTCCAGAAGCACCAGCAGCTCAAGGTTCTAGCAGCTCAAGGTTCAAGCAGCTCAAAGTTCCAGAAGCACCAGCAGCTAAAGGCTCCAGCAGCTCAAGGTTCCAGAAGCTCAAGGCTCCAGATGCTCAAGGTTCCAGATGCACCAGCAGCTCAAGGTTCCAGAAGCTCAAGGTTCCAGCAGCTCAAGGCTCCAGATGCTCAAGGCTCCAGAAGCACCAGCAGCTCAAGGTTCCAGAAGCTCAAGGCTCCAGATGCTCAAGGTTCCAGAAGCACCAGCAGCTCAAGGTTCCAGCAGCTCAAGGTTCCAGCAGCTCAAGGTTCCAGAAGCACCAGCAGCTCAAGGTTCCAGCAGCTCAAGGTTCCAGCAGCACCAGCAGCTCAAGGTTCCAGCAGCTCAGGGTTCCAGAAGCACCAGCAGCTCAAGGCTGCAGCAGCTCAAGGTTCCAGCAGCTCAAGGTTCCAGAAGCACCAGCAGCTCAAGGCTCCAGCAGCTCAAGGTTCCAGAAGCTCAAGGCTCCAGATGCTCAAGGTTCCAGATGCACCAGCAGCTCAAGGTTCCAGAAGCTCAGGGTTCCAGCAGCTCAAGGTTCCAGCAGCTCAAGGTTCCAGCAGCTCAAGGTTCCAGAAGCACCAGCAGCTCAAGGCTCCAGCAGCTCAAGGTTCCAGCAGCTCAAGGTTCCAGAAGCACCAGCAACTCAAGGTTCCAGCAGCTCAAGGTTCCAGAAGCACCAGCAGCTCAAGGTTCCAGCAGCTCAAGGCTCCAGCAGCTCAGAGTTCCGGCAGCTCAAGGCTCCAGCAGCTCAAGGTTCCAGAAGCACCAGCAGCTCAAGGTTCCAGAAGCTCAAGGCTCCAGATGCTCAAGGTTCCAGAAGCACCAGCAGCTCAAGGTTCCAGCAGCTCAAGGTTCCAGCAGCTGAAGGTTCCAGAAGCACCAGCAGCTCAAGGTTCCAGCAGCTCAAGGTTCCAGCAGCACCAGCAGCTCAAGGTTCCAGCAGCTCAGGGTTACAGCAGCTCAAGGCTCCAGAAGCTAGAGGTTCCAGAAGCTCAAGGTTCCAGCAGCTCAATGTTCCAGAAGCACCAGCAGCTCAAGGCTGCAGCAGCTCAAGGTTCCAGCAGCTCAAGGTTCCAGAAGCACCAGCAGCTCAAGGCTCCAGCAGCTCAAGGTTCCAGAAGCTCAAGGCTCCAGATGCTCAAGGTTCCAGATGCACCAGCAGCTCAAGGTTCCAGAAGCTCAGGGTTCCAGCAGCTCAAGGTTCCAGCAGCTCAAGGTTCCAGCAGCTCAAGGTTCCAGAAGCACCAGCAGCTCAAGGCTCCAGCAGCTCAAGGTTCCAGCAGCTCAAGGTTCCAGAAGCACCAGCAACTCAAGGTTCCAGCAGCTCAAGGTTCCAGAAGCACCAGCAGCTCAAGGTTCCAGCAGCTCAAGGCTCCAGCAGCTCAGAGTTCCGGCAGCTCAAGGCTCCAGCAGCTCAAGGTTCCAGAAGAACCAGCAGCTCAAGGTTCCAGAAGCTCAAGGCTCCAGATGCTCAAGGTTCCAGAAGCACCAGCAGCTCAAGGTTCCAGCAGCTCAAGGTTCCAGCAGCTGAAGGTTCCAGAAGCACCAGCAGCTCAAGGTTCCAGCAGATCAAGGTTCCAGCAGCACCAGCAGCTCAAGGTTCCAGCAGCTCAGGGTTACAGCAGCTCAAGGCTCCAGAAGCTAGAGGTTCCAGAAGCTCAAGGTTCCAGCAGCTCAATGTTCCAGAAGCACCAGCAGCTCAAGGCTGCAGCAGCTCAAGGTTCCAGCAGCTCAAAGTTCCAGATGCACCAGCAGCTCAAGGTTCCAGAAGCTCAAGGTTCCAGCAGCTCAAGGCTCCAGATGCTCAAGGCTCCAGATGCTCAAAGTTCCAGCAGCTCAATGTTCCAGCAGCTCAAGGTTCCAGCAGCTCAAGGTTCCAGCAGCTCAAGGTTCCAGATGCTCAAGGTTCCAGATGCACCAGCAGCTCAAGGTTCCAGAAGCTCAAGGGTCCAGCAGCTCAAGGCTCCAGATGCTCAAGGCTCCAGATGCTCAAAGTTCCAGCAGCTCAAGGTTCCAGCAGCTCAAGGTTCCAGCAGCTCAAGGTTCCAGAAGCACCAGCAGCTCAAGGCTCCAGCAGCTCAAGGTTCCAGAAGCTATAGGCTCCAGATGCTCAAGGTTCCAGAACCACCAGCAGCTCAAGGTTCCAGCAGCTCAAGGTTCCAGAAGCACCAGCAGCTCAAGGTTCCAGCAGCTCAAGGTTCCAGAAGCACCAGCAACTCAAGGTTCCAGCAGCTCAAGGTTCCAGAAGCACCAGCAGCTCAAGGTTCCAGCAGCTCAAGGCTCCAGCAGCTCAGAGTTCCGGCAGCTCAAGGCTCCAGCAGCTCAAGGTTCCAGAAGCACCAGCAGCTCAAGGTTCCAGAAGCTCAAGGCTCCAGATGCTCAAGGTTCCAGAAGCACCAGCAGCTCAAGGTTCCAGCAGCTCAAGGTTCCAGCAGCTGAAGGTTCCAGAAGCACCAGCAGCTCAAGGTTCCAGCAGCTCAAGGTTCCAGCAGCACCAGCAGCTCAAGGTTCCAGCAGCTCAGGGTTACAGCAGCTCAAGGCTCCAGAAGCTAGAGGTTCCAGAAGCTCAAGGTTCCAGCAGCTCAATGTTCCAGAAGCACCAGCAGCTCAAGGCTGCAGCAGCTCAAGGTTCCAGCAGCTCAAAGTTCCAGAAGCACCAGCAACTCAAGGCTCCAGCAGCTCAAGGTTCCAGAAGCTCAAGGCTCCAGATGCTCAAGGTTCCAGATGCACCAGCAGCTCAAGGTTCCAGAAGCTCAAGGTTCCAGCAGCTCAAGGCTCCAGATGCTCAAGGCTCCAGATGCTCAAAGTTCCAGCAGCTCAATGTTCCAGCAGCTCAAGGTTCCAGCAGCTCAAGGTTCCAGCAGCTCAAGGTTCCAGAAGCACCAGCAGCTCAAGGTTCCAGCAGCTCAGGGTTACAGCAGCTCAAGGCTCCAGAAGCTAGAGGTTCCAGAAGCTCAAGGTTCCAGCAGCTCAATGTTCCAGAAGCACCAGCAGCTCAAGGCTGCAGCAGCTCAAGGTTCCAGCAGCTCAAAGTTCCAGAAGCACCAGCAGCTCAAGGCTCCAGCAGCTCAAGGTTCCAGAAGCTCAAGGCTCCAGAACCACCAGCAGCTCAAGGTTCCAGCAGCTCAAGGTTCCAGAAGCACCAGCAGCTCAAGGTTCCAGCAGATCAAGGTTCCAGAAGCACCAGCAGCTCAAGGTTCCAGCAGCTCAAGGTTCCAGCAGCTCAAGGTTCCAGAAGCGCCAGCAGCTCAAGGCTCCAGCAGCCCAAGGTTCCAGAAGCTCAAGGCTCCAGATTCTCAAGGTTCCAGAAGCACCAGCAGCTCAAGGTTCCAGCAGCTCAAAGTTCCAGCAGCTCAAGGTTCCAGAAAGACCAGCAGCTCAAGGTTCCAGTAGCTCAAGGCTCCACATGCTCAAGGTTCCAGAAGCACCAGCAGCTCAAGGTTCCAGCAGCTCAAGGTTCCAGAAGCTCAAGGCTCCAGATGCTCAAGGTTCCAGAAGCACCAGCAGCTCAAGGTTCCAGCAGCTCAAGGTTCCAGAAGCACCAGCAGCTCAAGGTTCCAGAAGCTCAAGGCTCCAGATGCTCAAGGTTCCAGAAGCACCAGCAGCTCAAGGTTCCAGCAGCTCAAGGTTCCAGCAGCTCAAGGTTCCAGATGCTCAAGGTTCCAGATGCACCAGCAGCTCAAGGTTCCAGAAACTCAAGGGTCCAGCAGCTCAAGGCTCCAGATGCTCAAGGCTCCAGATGCTCAAAGTTCCAGCAGCTCAAGGTTCCAGCAGCTCAAGGTTCCAGAAGCACCAGCAGCTCAAGGCTCCAGCAGCTCAAGGTTCCAGAAGCTATAGGCTCCAGATGCTCAAGGTTCCAGAAGCACCAGCAGCTCAAGGTTCCAGCAGCTCAAGGTTCCAGAAGCACCAGCAGCTCAAGGTTCCAGCAGCTCAAGGTTCCAGAAGCACCAGCAGCTCAAGGTTCCAGCAGCTCAAGGCTCTAGCAGCTCAAGGTTCCAGAAGCACCAGCAGCTCAAGGTTCCAGAAGCTCAAGGCTCCAGATGCTCAAGGTTCCTGAAGCACCAGCAGCTCAAGGTTCCAGCAGCTCAAGGTTCCAGAAGCACCAGCAGCTCAAGGTTCCAGCAGCTCAAGGTTCCAGAAGCACCAGCAGCTCAAGGTTCCAGCAGCTCAAGGTTCCAGAAGCGCCAGCAGCTCAAGGCTCCAGCCGCTCAAGGTTCCAGAAGCTCAAGGCTCCAGATGCTCAAGGTTCCAGAAGCACCAGCAGCTCAAGGTTCCAGCAGCTCAAGGTTCCAGCAGCTCAAGGTTCCAGAAGCACCAGCAGCTCAAGGTTCCAGCAGCTCAAGGTTCCAGAAGCACCAGCAGCTCAAGGTTCCAGAAGCTCAAGGCTCCAGATGCTCAAGGTTCCAGAAGCACCAGCAGCTCAAGGTTCCAGCAGCTCAAGGTTCCAGAAGCTCAAGGCTCCAGATGCTCAAGGTTCCAGATGCACCAGCAGCTCAAGGTTCCAGAAGCTCAAGGTTCCAGCAGCTCAAGGCTCCAGATGCTCAAGGCTCCAGATGCTCAAAGTTCCAGCAGCTCAATGTTCCAGCAGCTCAAGGTTCCAGCAGCTCAAGGTTCCAGCAGCTCAAGGTTCCAGAAGCACCAGCAGCTCAAGGCTCCAGCAGCTCAAGGTTCCAGAAGCTCAAGGCTCCAGATGCTCAAGGTTCCAGAACCACCAGCAGCTCAAGGTTCCAGCAGCTCAAGGTTCCAGAAGCACCTTCAGCTCAAGGTTCCAGCAGATCAAGGTTCCAGAAGCACCAGCAGCTCAAGGTTCCAGCAGCTCAAGGTTCCAGCAGCTCAAGGTTCCAGAAGCGCCAGCAGCTCAAGGCTCCAGCAGCCCAAGGTTCCAGAAGCTCAAGGCTCCAGATTCTCAAGGTTCCAGAAGCACCAGCAGCTCAAGGTTCCAGCAGCTCAAAGTTCCAGCAGCTCAAGGTTCCAGAAAGACCAGCAGCTCAAGGTTCCAGTAGCTCAAGGCTCCACATGCTCAAGGTTCCAGAAGAACCAGCAGCTCAAGGTTCCAGCAGCTCAAGGTTCCAGAAGCTCAAGGCTCCAGATGCTCAAGGTTCCAGAAGCACCAGCAGCTCAAGGTTCCAGCAGCTCAAGGTTCCAGAAGCACCAGCAGCTCAAGGTTCCAGAAGCTCAAGGCTCCAGATGCTCAAGGTTCCAGAAGCACCAGCAGCTCAAGGTTCCAGCAGCTCAAGGTTCCAGCAGCTCAAGGTTCCAGATGCTCAAGGTTCCAGATGCACCAGCAGCTCAAGGTTCCAGAAGCTCAAGGGTCCAGCAGCTCAAGGCTCCAGATGCTCAAGGCTCCAGATGCTCAAAGTTCCAGCAGCTCAAGGTTCCAGCAGCTCAAGGTTCCAGCAGCTCAAGGTTCCAGAAGCACCAGCAGCTCAAGGCTCCAGCAGCTCAAGGTTCCAGAAGCTATAGGCTCCAGATGCTCAAGGTTCCAGAACCACCAGCAGCTCAAGGTTCCAGCAGCTCAAGGTTCCAGAAGCACCAGCAGCTCAAGGTTCCAGCAGCTCAAGGTTCCAGAAGCACCAGCAGCTCAAGGTTCCAGCAGCTCAAGGCTCTAGCAGCTCAAGGTTCCAGAAGCACCAGCAGCTCAAGGTTCCAGAAGCTCAAGGCTCCAGATGCTCAAGGTTCCTGAAGCACCAGCAGCTCAAGGTTCCAGCAGCTCAAGGTTCCAGAAGCACCAGCAGCTCAAGGTTCCAGCAGCTCAAGGTTCCAGAAGCACCAGCAGCTCAAGGTTCCAGCAGCTCAAGGTTCCAGAAGCGCCAGCAGCTCAAGGCTCCAGCCGCTCAAGGTTCCAGAAGCTCAAGGCTCCAGATGCTCAAGGTTCCAGAAGCACCAGCAGCTCAAGGTTCCAGCAGCTCAAGGTTCCAGCAGCTCAAGGTTCCAGAAGCACCAGCAGCTCAAGGTTCCAGCAGCTCAAGGTTCCAGAAGCACCAGCAGCTCAAGGTTCCAGCAGCTCAAGGTTCCAGAAGCTCAAGGCTCCAGATGCTCAAGGTTCCAGAAGCACCAGCAGCTCAAGGTTCCAGAAGCTCAAGGTTCCAGCAGCTCAAGGCTCCAGATGCTCAAGGCTCCAGAAGCACCAGCAGCTCAAGGTTCCAGAAGCTCGAGGCTCCAGATGCTCAAGGTTCCAGAAGCACCAGCAGCTCAAGGTTCCAGCAGCTCAAGGTTCCAGCAGCTCAAGGTTCCAGAAGCACCAGCAGCTCAAGGTTCCAGCAGCTCAAGGTTCCAGCAGCACCAGCAGCTCAAGGTTCCAGCAGCTCAGGGTTCCAGAAGCACCAGCAGCTCAAGGCTGCAGCAGCTCAAGGTTCCAGAAGCTCAAGGTTCCAGAAGCACCAGCAGCTCAAGGTTCCAGAAGCTCAAGGCTCCAGAAGCTCAAGGTTCCAGAAGCACCAGCAGCTCAAGGTTCCAGCAGCTCAAGGTTCCAGAAGCTCAAGGCTCCAGATGCTCAAGGTTCCAGAAGCACCAGCAGCTCAAGGTTCCAGCAGCTCAAGGTTCCAGCAGCTCAAGGTTCCAGAAGCACCAGCAGCTCAAGGTTCCAGAAGCTCAAGGCTCCAGATGCTCAAGGTTCCAGAAGCACCAGCAGCTCAAGGTTCCAGCAGCTCAAGGTTCCAGAAGCACCAGCAGCTCAAGGTTCTAGCAGCTCAAGGTTCAAGCAGCTCAAAGTTCCAGAAGCACCAGCAGCTAAAGGCTCCAGCAGCTCAAGGTTCCAGAAGCTCAAGGCTCCAGATGCTCAAGGTTCCAGATGCACCAGCAGCTCAAGGTTCCAGAAGCTCAAGGTTCCAGCAGCTCAAGGCTCCAGATGCTCAAGGCTCCAGAAGCACCAGCAGCTCAAGGTTCCAGAAGCTCAAGGCTCCAGATGCTCAAGGTTCCAGAAGCACCAGCAGCTCAAGGTTCCAGCAGCTCAAGGTTCCAGCAGCTCAAGGTTCCAGAAGCACCAGCAGCTCAAGGTTCCAGCAGCTCAAGGTTCCAGCAGCACCAGCAGCTCAAGGTTCCAGCAGCTCAGGGTTCCAGAAGCACCAGCAGCTCAAGGCTGCAGCAGCTCAAGGTTCCAGCAGCTCAAGGTTCCAGAAGCACCAGCAGCTCAAGGCTCCAGCAGCTCAAGGTTCCAGAAGCTCAAGGCTCCAGATGCTCAAGGTTCCAGATGCACCAGCAGCTCAAGGTTCCAGAAGCTCAGGGTTCCAGCAGCTCAAGGTTCCAGCAGCTCAAGGTTCCAGCAGCTCAAGGTTCCAGAAGCACCAGCAGCTCAAGGCTCCAGCAGCTCAAGGTTCCAGCAGCTCAAGGTTCCAGAAGCACCAGCAACTCAAGGTTCCAGCAGCTCAAGGTTCCAGAAGCACCAGCAGCTCAAGGTTCCAGCAGCTCAAGGCTCCAGCAGCTCAGAGTTCCGGCAGCTCAAGGCTCCAGCAGCTCAAGGTTCCAGAAGCACCAGCAGCTCAAGGTTCCAGAAGCTCAAGGCTCCAGATGCTCAAGGTTCCAGAAGCACCAGCAGCTCAAGGTTCCAGCAGCTCAAGGTTCCAGCAGCTGAAGGTTCCAGAAGCACCAGCAGCTCAAGGTTCCAGCAGCTCAAGGTTCCAGCAGCACCAGCAGCTCAAGGTTCCAGCAGCTCAGGGTTACAGCAGCTCAAGGCTCCAGAAGCTAGAGGTTCCAGAAGCTCAAGGTTCCAGCAGCTCAATGTTCCAGAAGCACCAGCAGCTCAAGGCTGCAGCAGCTCAAGGTTCCAGCAGCTCAAGGTTCCAGAAGCACCAGCAGCTCAAGGCTCCAGCAGCTCAAGGTTCCAGAAGCTCAAGGCTCCAGATGCTCAAGGTTCCAGATGCACCAGCAGCTCAAGGTTCCAGAAGCTCAGGGTTCCAGCAGCTCAAGGTTCCAGCAGCTCAAGGTTCCAGCAGCTCAAGGTTCCAGAAGCACCAGCAGCTCAAGGCTCCAGCAGCTCAAGGTTCCAGCAGCTCAAGGTTCCAGAAGCACCAGCAACTCAAGGTTCCAGCAGCTCAAGGTTCCAGAAGCACCAGCAGCTCAAGGTTCCAGCAGCTCAAGGCTCCAGCAGCTCAGAGTTCCGGCAGCTCAAGGCTCCAGCAGCTCAAGGTTCCAGAAGAACCAGCAGCTCAAGGTTCCAGAAGCTCAAGGCTCCAGATGCTCAAGGTTCCAGAAGCACCAGCAGCTCAAGGTTCCAGCAGCTCAAGGTTCCAGCAGCTGAAGGTTCCAGAAGCACCAGCAGCTCAAGGTTCCAGCAGCTCAAGGTTCCAGCAGCACCAGCAGCTCAAGGTTCCAGCAGCTCAGGGTTACAGCAGCTCAAGGCTCCAGAAGCTAGAGGTTCCAGAAGCTCAAGGTTCCAGCAGCTCAATGTTCCAGAAGCACCAGCAGCTCAAGGCTGCAGCAGCTCAAGGTTCCAGCAGCTCAAAGTTCCAGATGCACCAGCAGCTCAAGGTTCCAGAAGCTCAAGGTTCCAGCAGCTCAAGGCTCCAGATGCTCAAGGCTCCAGATGCTCAAAGTTCCAGCAGCTCAATGTTCCAGCAGCTCAAGGTTCCAGCAGCTCAAGGTTCCAGCAGCTCAAGGTTCCAGATGCTCAAGGTTCCAGATGCACCAGCAGCTCAAGGTTCCAGAAGCTCAAGGGTCCAGCAGCTCAAGGCTCCAGATGCTCAAGGCTCCAGATGCTCAAAGTTCCAGCAGCTCAAGGTTCCAGCAGCTCAAGGTTCCAGCAGCTCAAGGTTCCAGAAGCACCAGCAGCTCAAGGCTCCAGCAGCTCAAGGTTCCAGAAGCTATAGGCTCCAGATGCTCAAGGTTCCAGAACCACCAGCAGCTCAAGGTTCCAGCAGCTCAAGGTTCCAGAAGCACCAGCAGCTCAAGGTTCCAGCAGCTCAAGGTTCCAGAAGCACCAGCAACTCAAGGTTCCAGCAGCTCAAGGTTCCAGAAGCACCAGCAGCTCAAGGTTCCAGCAGCTCAAGGCTCCAGCAGCTCAGAGTTCCGGCAGCTCAAGGCTCCAGCAGCTCAAGGTTCCAGAAGCACCAGCAGCTCAAGGTTCCAGAAGCTCAAGGCTCCAGATGCTCAAGGTTCCAGAAGCACCAGCAGCTCAAGGTTCCAGCAGCTCAAGGTTCCAGCAGCTGAAGGTTCCAGAAGCACCAGCAGCTCAAGGTTCCAGCAGCTCAAGGTTCCAGCAGCACCAGCAGCTCAAGGTTCCAGCAGCTCAGGGTTACAGCAGCTCAAGGCTCCAGAAGCTAGAGGTTCCAGAAGCTCAAGGTTCCAGCAGCTCAATGTTCCAGAAGCACCAGCAGCTCAAGGCTGCAGCAGCTCAAGGTTCCAGCAGCTCAAAGTTCCAGAAGCACCAGCAACTCAAGGCTCCAGCAGCTCAAGGTTCCAGAAGCTCAAGGCTCCAGATGCTCAAGGTTCCAGATGCACCAGCAGCTCAAGGTTCCAGAAGCTCAAGGTTCCAGCAGCTCAAGGCTCCAGATGCTCAAGGCTCCAGATGCTCAAAGTTCCAGCAGCTCAATGTTCCAGCAGCTCAAGGTTCCAGCAGCTCAAGGTTCCAGCAGCTCAAGGTTCCAGAAGCACCAGCAGCTCAAGGTTCCAGCAGCTCAGGGTTACAGCAGCTCAAGGCTCCAGAAGCTAGAGGTTCCAGAAGCTCAAGGTTCCAGCAGCTCAATGTTCCAGAAGCACCAGCAGCTCAAGGCTGCAGCAGCTCAAGGTTCCAGCAGCTCAAAGTTCCAGAAGCACCAGCAGCTCAAGGCTCCAGCAGCTCAAGGTTCCAGAAGCTCAAGGCTCCAGAACCACCAGCAGCTCAAGGTTCCAGCAGCTCAAGGTTCCAGAAGCACCAGCAGCTCAAGGTTCCAGCAGATCAAGGTTCCAGAAGCACCAGCAGCTCAAGGTTCCAGCAGCTCAAGGTTCCAGCAGCTCAAGGTTCCAGAAGCGCCAGCAGCTCAAGGCTCCAGCAGCCCAAGGTTCCAGAAGCTCAAGGCTCCAGATTCTCAAGGTTCCAGAAGCACCAGCAGCTCAAGGTTCCAGCAGCTCAAAGTTCCAGCAGCTCAAGGTTCCAGAAAGACCAGCAGCTCAAGGTTCCAGTAGCTCAAGGCTCCACATGCTCAAGGTTCCAGAAGCACCAGCAGCTCAAGGTTCCAGCAGCTCAAGGTTCCAGAAGCTCAAGGCTCCAGATGCTCAAGGTTCCAGAAGCACCAGCAGCTCAAGGTTCCAGCAGCTCAAGGTTCCAGAAGCACCAGCAGCTCAAGGTTCCAGAAGCTCAAGGCTCCAGATGCTCAAGGTTCCAGAAGCACCAGCAGCTCAAGGTTCCAGCAGCTCAAGGTTCCAGCAGCTCAAGGTTCCAGATGCTCAAGGTTCCAGATGCACCAGCAGCTCAAGGTTCCAGAAACTCAAGGGTCCAGCAGCTCAAGGCTCCAGATGCTCAAGGCTCCAGATGCTCAAAGTTCCAGCAGCTCAAGGTTCCAGCAGCTCAAGGTTCCAGCAGCTCAAGGTTCCAGAAGCACCAGCAGCTCAAGGCTCCAGCAGCTCAAGGTTCCAGAAGCTATAGGCTCCAGATGCTCAAGGTTCCAGAAGCACCAGCAGCTCAAGGTTCCAGCAGCTCAAGGTTCCAGAAGCACCAGCAGCTCAAGGTTCCAGCAGCTCAAGGTTCCAGAAGCACCAGCAGCTCAAGGTTCCAGCAGCTCAAGGCTCTAGCAGCTCAAGGTTCCAGAAGCACCAGCAGCTCAAGGTTCCAGAAGCTCAAGGCTCCAGATGCTCAAGGTTCCTGAAGCACCAGCAGCTCAAGGTTCCAGCAGCTCAAGGTTCCAGAAGCACCAGCAGCTCAAGGTTCCAGCAGCTCAAGGTTCCAGAAGCACCAGCAGCTCAAGGTTCCAGCAGCTCAAGGTTCCAGAAGCGCCAGCAGCTCAAGGCTCCAGCCGCTCAAGGTTCCAGAAGCTCAAGGCTCCAGATGCTCAAGGTTCCAGAAGCACCAGCAGCTCAAGGTTCCAGCAGCTCAAGGTTCCAGCAGCTCAAGGTTCCAGAAGCACCAGCAGCTCAAGGTTCCAGCAGCTCAAGGTTCCAGAAGCACCAGCAGCTCAAGGTTCTAGAAGCTCAAGGCTCCAGATGCTCAAGGTTCCAGAAGCACCAGCAGCTCAAGGTTCCAGCAGCTCAAGGTTCCAGAAGCTCAAGGCTCCAGATGCTCAAGGTTCCAGAAGCACCAGCAGCTCAAGGTTCCAGCAGCTCAAGGTTCCAGCAGCTCAAGGTTCCAGCAGCTCAAGGTTCCAGAAGCACCAGCAGCTCAAGGTTCCAGAAGCTCAAGGCTCCAGATGCCCAAGGTTCCAGAAGCACCAGCAGCTCAAGGTTCCAGCAGCTCAAGGTTCCAGAAGCACCAGCAGCTCAAGGTTCCAGCAGCTCAAGGTTCCAGCAGCTCAAAGTTCCAGAAGCACCAGCAGCTCAAGGCTCCAGCAGCTCAAGGTTCCAGAAGCTCAAGGCTCCAGATGCTCAAGGTTCCAGATGCACCAGCAGCTCAAGGTTCCAGAAGCTCAAGGTTCCAGCAGCTCAAGGCTCCAGATGCTCAAGGCTCCAGATGCTCAAAGTTCCAGCAGCTCAATGTTCCAGCAGCTCAAGGTTCCAGCAGCTCAAGGTTCCAGAAGCACCAGCAGCTCAAGGCTCCAGCAGCTCAAGGTTCCAGAAGCTCAAGGCTCCAGATGCTCAAGGTTCCAGAACCACCAGCAGCTCAAGGTTCCAGCAGCTCAAGGTTCCAGAAGCACCAGCAGCTCAAGGTTCCAGCAGCTCAAGGTTCCAGAAGCACCAGCAGCTCAAGGTTCCAGCAGCTCAAGGTTCCAGCAGCTCAAGGTTCCAGAAGCACCAGCAGCTCAAGGTTCCAGCAGCTCAAGGTTCCAGAAGCACCATCAGCTCAAGGTTCCAGCAGCTCAAGGCTCCAGCAGCTCAAGGTTCCAGCAGCTCAAGGTTCCAGCAGCTCAAGGTTCCAGAAGCACCAGCAGCTCAAGGTTCCAGAAGCTCAATGCTCCAGATGCTCAAGGTTCCAGAAGCACCAGCAGCTCAAGGTTCCAGCAGCTCAAGGTTCCAGAAGCTCAAGGCTCCAGAAGCTCAAGGTTCCAGCAGCACCAGCAGCTCAAGGTTCCAGCAGCTCAAGGTTCCAGCAGCTCAAGGTTCCAGCAGCTCAAGGTTCCAGAAGCACCAGCAGCTCAAGGCTCCAGCAGCTCAAGGTTCCAGAAGCTCAAGGCTCCAGATGCTCAAGGTTCCAGATGCACCAGCAGCTCAAGGTTCCAGAAGCTCAAGGTTCCAGCAGCTCAAAGTTCCAGCAGCTCAAGGTTCCAGATGCTCAAGGTTCCAGAAGCACCAGCAGCTCAATGCTTCAGCAGCTCAAGGTTCCAGAAGCACCAGCAGCTCAAGGTTCCAGCAGCTCAAGGTTCCAGAAGCACCAGCAGCTCAAGGTTCCAGCAGCTCAAGGTTCCAGAAGCACCAGCAACTCAAGGTTCCAGCAGCTCAAGGTTCCAGAAGCACCAGCAGCTCAAGGTTCCAGCAGCTCAAGGCTCCAGCAGCTCAGAGTTCCGGCAGCTCAAGGCTCCAGCAGCTCAAGGTTCCAGAAGCACCAGCAGCTCAAGGTTCCAGAAGCTCAAGGCTCCAGATGCTCAAGGTTCCAGAAGCACCAGCAGCTCAAGGTTCCAGCAGCTCAAGGTTCCAGCAGCTGAAGGTTCCAGAAGCACCAGCAGCTCAAGGTTCCAGCAGCTCAAGGTTCCAGCAGCACCAGCAGCTCAAGGTTCCAGCAGCTCAGGGTTACAGCAGCTCAAGGCTCCAGAAGCTAGAGGTTCCAGAAGCTCAAGGTTCCAGCAGCTCAATGTTCCAGAAGCACCAGCAGCTCAAGGCTGCAGCAGCTCAAGGTTCCAGCAGCTCAAAGTTCCAGAAGCACCAGCAACTCAAGGCTCCAGCAGCTCAAGGTTCCAGAAGCTCAAGGCTCCAGATGCTCAAGGTTCCAGATGCACCAGCAGCTCAAGGTTCCAGAAGCTCAAGGTTCCAGCAGCTCAAGGCTCCAGATGCTCAAGGCTCCAGATGCTCAAAGTTCCAGCAGCTCAATGTTCCAGCAGCTCAAAGTTCCAGCAGCTCAAGGTTCCAGCAGCTCAAGGTTCCAGAAGCACCAGCAGCTCAAGGTTCCAGCAGCTCAGGGTTACAGCAGCTCAAGGCTCCAGAAGCTAGAGGTTCCAGAAGCTCAAGGTTCCAGCAGCTCAATGTTCCAGAAGCACCAGCAGCTCAAGGCTGCAGCAGCTCAAGGTTCCAGCAGCTCAAAGTTCCAGAAGCACCAGCAGCTCAAGGCTCCAGCAGCTCAAGGTTCCAGAAGCTCAAGGCTCCAGAACCACCAGCAGCTCAAGGTTCCAGCAGCTCAAGGTTCCAGAAGCACCAGCAGCTCAAGGTTCCAGCAGATCAAGGTTCCAGAAGCACCAGCAGCTCAAGGTTCCAGCAGCTCAAGGTTCCAGCAGCTCAAGGTTCCAGAAGCGCCAGCAGCTCAAGGCTCCAGCAGCCCAAGGTTCCAGAAGCTCAAGGCTCCAGATTCTCAAGGTTCCAGAAGCACCAGCAGCTCAAGGTTCCAGCAGCTCAAAGTTCCAGCAGCTCAAGGTTCCAGAAAGACCAGCAGCTCAAGGTTCCAGTAGCTCAAGGCTCCACATGCTCAAGGTTCCAGAAGCACCAGCAGCTCAAGGTTCCAGCAGCTCAAGGTTCCAGAAGCTCAAGGCTCCAGATGCTCAAGGTTCCAGAAGCACCAGCAGCTCAAGGTTCCAGCAGCTCAAGGTTCCAGAAGCACCAGCAGCTCAAGGTTCCAGAAGCTCAAGGCTCCAGATGCTCAAGGTTCCAGAAGCACCAGCAGCTCAAGGTTCCAGCAGCTCAAGGTTCCAGCAGCTCAAGGTTCCAGATGCTCAAGGTTCCAGATGCACCAGCAGCTCAAGGTTCCAGAAACTCAAGGGTCCAGCAGCTCAAGGCTCCAGATGCTCAAGGCTCCAGATGCTCAAAGTTCCAGCAGCTCAAGGTTCCAGCAGCTCAAGGTTCCAGCAGCTCAAGGTTCCAGAAGCACCAGCAGCTCAAGGCTCCAGCAGCTCAAGGTTCCAGAAGCTATAGGCTCCAGATGCTCAAGGTTCCAGAAGCACCAGCAGCTCAAGGTTCCAGCAGCTCAAGGTTCCAGAAGCACCAGCAGCTCAAGGTTCCAGCAGCTCAAGGTTCCAGAAGCACCAGCAGCTCAAGGTTCCAGCAGCTCAAGGCTCTAGCAGCTCAAGGTTCCAGAAGCACCAGCAGCTCAAGGTTCCAGAAGCTCAAGGCTCCAGATGCTCAAGGTTCCTGAAGCACCAGCAGCTCAAGGTTCCAGCAGCTCAAGGTTCCAGAAGCACCAGCAGCTCAAGGTTCCAGCAGCTCAAGGTTCCAGAAGCACCAGCAGCTCAAGGTTCCAGCAGCTCAAGGTTCCAGAAGCGCCAGCAGCTCAAGGCTCCAGCCGCTCAAGGTTCCAGAAGCTCAAGGCTCCAGATGCTCAAGGTTCCAGAAGCACCAGCAGCTCAAGGTTCCAGCAGCTCAAGGTTCCAGCAGCTCAAGGTTCCAGAAGCACCAGCAGCTCAAGGTTCCAGCAGCTCAAGGTTCCAGAAGCACCAGCAGCTCAAGGTTCCAGAAGCTCAAGGCTCCAGATGCTCAAGGTTCCAGAAGCACCAGCAGCTCAAGGTTCCAGCAGCTCAAGGTTCCAGAAGCTCAAGGCTCCAGATGCTCAAGATTCCAGAAGCACCAGCAGCTCAAGGTTCCAGCAGCTCAAGGTTCCAGCAGCTCAAGGTTCCAGAAGCACCAGCAGCTCAAGGTTCCAGAAGCTCAAGGCTCCAGATGCTCAAGGTTCCAGAAGCACCAGCAGCTCAAGGTTCCAGCAGCTCAAGGTTCCAGAAGCACCAGCAGCTCAAGGTTCCAGCAGCTCAAGGTTCCAGCAGCACCAGCAGCTCAAGGTTCCAGCAGCTCAGGGTTCCAGAAGCACCAGCAGCTCAAGGCTGCAGCAGCTCAAGGTTCCAGCAGCTCAAGGTTCCAGAAGCACCAGCAGCTCAAGGTTCCAGAAGCTCAAGGCTCCAGATGCTCAAGGTTCCAGAAGCACCAGCAGCTCAAGGTTCCAGCAGCTCAAGGTTCCAGAAGCTCAAGGCTCCAGATGCTCAAGGTTCCAGAAGCACCAGCAGCTCAAGGTTCCAGCAGCTCAAGGTTCCAGCAGCTCAAGGTTCCAGCAGCTCAAGGTTCCAGAAGCACCAGCAGCTCAAGGTTCCAGAAGCTCAAGGCTCCAGATGCTCAAGGTTCCAGAAGCACCAGCAGCTCAAGGTTCCAGCAGCTCAAGGTTCCAGAAGCACCAGCAGCTCAAGGTTCCAGCAGCTCAAGGTTCCAGCAGCTCAAAGTTCCAGAAGCACCAGCAGCTCAAGGCTCCAGCAGCTCAAGGTTCCAGAAGCTCAAGGCTCCAGATGCTCAAGGTTCCAGATGCACCAGCAGCTCAAGGTTCCAGAAGCTCAAGGTTCCAGCAGCTCAAGGCTCCAGATGCTCAAGGCTCCAGATGCTCAAAGTTCCAGCAGCTCAATGTTCCAGCAGCTCAAGGTTCCAGCAGCTCAAGGTTCCAGAAGCACCAGCAGCTCAAGGTTCCAGCAGCTCAAGGTTCCAGCAGCTCAAGGTTCCAGCAGCTCAAGGTTCCAGAAGCACCAGCAGCTCAAGGCTCCAGCAGCTCAAGGTTCCAGAAGCTCAAGGCTCCAGATGCTCAAGGTTCCAGATGCACTAGCAGCTCAAGGTTCCAGAAGCTCAAGGTTCCAGCAGCTCAAAGTTCCAGCAGCTCAAGGTTCCAGATGCTCAAGGTTCCAGAAGCACCAGCAGCTCAATGCTTCAGCAGCTCAAGGTTCCAGCAGCTCAAGGTTCCAGAAGCTCAAGGCTCCAGATGCTCAAGGTTCCAGAAGCACCAGCAGCTCAAGGTTCCAGCAGCTCAAGGTTCCAGCAGCTCAAGGTTCCAGAAGCACCAGCAGCTCAAGGTTCCAGCAGCTCAAGGTTCCAGAAGCACCAGCAGCTCAAGGTTCTAGAAGCTCAAGGCTCCAGATGCTCAAGGTTCCAGAAGCACCAGCAGCTCAAGGTTCCAGCAGCTCAAGGTTCCAGAAGCTCAAGGCTCCAGATGCTCAAGGTTCCAGAAGCACCAGCAGCTCAAGGTTCCAGCAGCTCAAGGTTCCAGCAGCTCAAGGTTCCAGCAGCTCAAGGTTCCAGAAGCACCAGCAGCTCAAGGTTCCAGAAGCTCAAGGCTCCAGATGCTCAAGGTTCCAGAAGCACCAGCAGCTCAAGGTTCCAGCAGCTCAAGGTTCCAGAAGCACCAGCAGCTCAAGGTTCCAGCAGCTCAAGGTTCCAGCAGCTCAAAGTTCCAGAAGCACCAGCAGCTCAAGGCTCCAGCAGCTCAAGGTTCCAGAAGCTCAAGGCTCCAGATGCTCAAGGTTCCAGATGCACCAGCAGCTCAAGGTTCCAGAAGCTCAAGGTTCCAGCAGCTCAAGGCTCCAGATGCTCAAGGCTCCAGATGCTCAAAGTTCCAGCAGCTCAATGTTCCAGCAGCTCAAGGTTCCAGCAGCTCAAGGTTCCAGAAGCACCAGCAGCTCAAGGCTCCAGCAGCTCAAGGTTCCAGAAGCTCAAGGCTCCAGATGCTCAAGGTTCCAGAACCACCAGCAGCTCAAGGGTCCAGCAGCTCAAGGTTCCAGAAGCACCAGCAGCTCAAGGTTCCAGCAGCTCAAGGTTCCAGCAGCTCAAGGTTCCAGAAGCACCTTCAGCTCAAGGTTCCAGCAGATCAAGGTTCCAGAAGCACCAGCAGCTCAAGGTTCCAGCAGCTCAAGGTTCCAGCAGCTCAAGGTTCCAGAAGCGCCAGCAGCTCAAGGCTCCAGCAGCCCAAGGTTCCAGAAGCTCAAGGCTCCAGATTCTCAAGGTTCCAGAAGCACCAGCAGCTCAAGGTTCCAGCAGCTCAAAGTTCCAGCAGCTCAAGGTTCCAGAAAGACCAGCAGCTCAAGGTTCCAGTAGCTCAAGGCTCCACATGCTCAAGGTTCCAGAAGAACCAGCAGCTCAAGGTTCCAGCAGCTCAAGGTTCCAGAAGCTCAAGGCTCCAGATGCTCAAGGTTCCAGAAGCACCAGCAGCTCAAGGTTCCAGCAGCTCAAGGTTCCAGAAGCACCAGCAGCTCAAGGTTCCAGAAGCTCAAGGCTCCAGATGCTCAAGGTTCCAGAAGCACCAGCAGCTCAAGGTTCCAGCAGCTCAAGGTTCCAGCAGCTCAAGGTTCCAGATGCTCAAGGTTCCAGATGCACCAGCAGCTCAAGGTTCCAGAAGCTCAAGGGTCCAGCAGCTCAAGGCTCCAGATGCTCAAGGCTCCAGATGCTCAAAGTTCCAGCAGCTCAAGGTTCCAGCAGCTCAAGGTTCCAGCAGCTCAAGGTTCCAGAAGCACCAGCAGCTCAAGGCTCCAGCAGCTCAAGGTTCCAGAAGCTATAGGCTCCAGATGCTCAAGGTTCCAGAACCACCAGCAGCTCAAGGTTCCAGCAGCTCAAGGTTCCAGAAGCACCAGCAGCTCAAGGTTCCAGCAGCTCAAGGTTCCAGAAGCACCAGCAGCTCAAGGTTCCAGCAGCTCAAGGCTCTAGCAGCTCAAGGTTCCAGAAGCACCAGCAGCTCAAGGTTCCAGAAGCTCAAGGCTCCAGATGCTCAAGGTTCCTGAAGCACCAGCAGCTCAAGGTTCCAGCAGCTCAAGGTTCCAGAAGCACCAGCAGCTCAAGGTTCCAGCAGCTCAAGGTTCCAGAAGCACCAGCAGCTCAAGGTTCCAGCAGCTCAAGATTCCAGAAGCGCCAGCAGCTCAAGGCTCCAGCCGCTCAAGGTTCCAGAAGCTCAAGGCTCCAGATGCTCAAGGTTCCAGAAGCACCAGCAGCTCAAGGTTCCAGCAGCTCAAGGTTCCAGCAGCTCAAGGTTCCAGAAGCACCAGCAGCTCAAGGTTCCAGCAGCTCAAGGTTCCAGAAGCACCAGCAGCTCAAGGTTCCAGAAGCTCAAGGCTCCAGATGCTCAAGGTTCCAGAAGCACCAGCAGCTCAAGGTTCCAGCAGCTCAAGGTTCCAGAAGCTCAAGGCTCCAGATGCTCAAGGTTCCAGAAGCACCAGCAGCTCAAGGTTCCAGAAGCTCAAGGTTCCAGCAGCTCAAGGCTCCAGATGCTCAAGGCTCCAGAAGCACCAGCAGCTCAAGGTTCCAGAAGCTCGAGGCTCCAGATGCTCAAGGTTCCAGAAGCACCAGCAGCTCAAGGTTCCAGCAGCTCAAGGTTCCAGCAGCTCAAGGTTCCAGAAGCACCAGCAGCTCAAGGTTCCAGCAGCTCAAGGTTCCAGCAGCACCAGCAGCTCAAGGTTCCAGCAGCTCAGGGTTCCAGAAGCACCAGCAGCTCAAGGCTGCAGCAGCTCAAGGTTCCAGAAGCTCAAGGTTCCAGAAGCACCAGCAGCTCAAGGTTCCAGAAGCTCAAGGCTCCAGAAGCTCAAGGTTCCAGAAGCACCAGCAGCTCAAGGTTCCAGCAGCTCAAGGTTCCAGAAGCTCAAGGCTCCAGATGCTCAAGGTTCCAGAAGCACCAGCAGCTCAAGGTTCCAGCAGCTCAAGGTTCCAGCAGCTCAAGGTTCCAGAAGCACCAGCAGCTCAAGGTTCCAGAAGCTCAAGGCTCCAGATGCTCAAGGTTCCAGAAGCACCAGCAGCTCAAGGTTCCAGCAGCTCAAGGTTCCAGAAGCACCAGCAGCTCAAGGTTCTAGCAGCTCAAGGTTCAAGCAGCTCAAAGTTCCAGAAGCACCAGCAGCTAAAGGCTCCAGCAGCTCAAGGTTCCAGAAGCTCAAGGCTCCAGATGCTCAAGGTTCCAGATGCACCAGCAGCTCAAGGTTCCAGAAGCTCAAGGTTCCAGCAGCTCAAGGCTCCAGATGCTCAAGGCTCCAGAAGCACCAGCAGCTCAAGGTTCCAGAAGCTCAAGGCTCCAGATGCTCAAGGTTCCAGAAGCACCAGCAGCTCAAGGTTCCAGCAGCTCAAGGTTCCAGCAGCTCAAGGTTCCAGAAGCACCAGCAGCTCAAGGTTCCAGCAGCTCAAGGTTCCAGCAGCACCAGCAGCTCAAGGTTCCAGCAGCTCAGGGTTCCAGAAGCACCAGCAGCTCAAGGCTGCAGCAGCTCAAGGTTCCAGCAGCTCAAGGTTCCAGAAGCACCAGCAGCTCAAGGCTCCAGCAGCTCAAGGTTCCAGAAGCTCAAGGCTCCAGATGCTCAAGGTTCCAGATGCACCAGCAGCTCAAGGTTCCAGAAGCTCAGGGTTCCAGCAGCTCAAGGTTCCAGCAGCTCAAGGTTCCAGCAGCTCAAGGTTCCAGAAGCACCAGCAGCTCAAGGCTCCAGCAGCTCAAGGTTCCAGCAGCTCAAGGTTCCAGAAGCACCAGCAACTCAAGGTTCCAGCAGCTCAAGGTTCCAGAAGCACCAGCAGCTCAAGGTTCCAGCAGCTCAAGGCTCCAGCAGCTCAGAGTTCCGGCAGCTCAAGGCTCCAGCAGCTCAAGGTTCCAGAAGCACCAGCAGCTCAAGGTTCCAGAAGCTCAAGGCTCCAGATGCTCAAGGTTCCAGAAGCACCAGCAGCTCAAGGTTCCAGCAGCTCAAGGTTCCAGCAGCTGAAGGTTCCAGAAGCACCAGCAGCTCAAGGTTCCAGCAGCTCAAGGTTCCAGCAGCACCAGCAGCTCAAGGTTCCAGCAGCTCAGGGTTACAGCAGCTCAAGGCTCCAGAAGCTAGAGGTTCCAGAAGCTCAAGGTTCCAGCAGCTCAATGTTCCAGAAGCACCAGCAGCTCAAGGCTGCAGCAGCTCAAGGTTCCAGCAGCTCAAGGTTCCAGAAGCACCAGCAGCTCAAGGCTCCAGCAGCTCAAGGTTCCAGAAGCTCAAGGCTCCAGATGCTCAAGGTTCCAGATGCACCAGCAGCTCAAGGTTCCAGAAGCTCAGGGTTCCAGCAGCTCAAGGTTCCAGCAGCTCAAGGTTCCAGCAGCTCAAGGTTCCAGAAGCACCAGCAGCTCAAGGCTCCAGCAGCTCAAGGTTCCAGCAGCTCAAGGTTCCAGAAGCACCAGCAACTCAAGGTTCCAGCAGCTCAAGGTTCCAGAAGCACCAGCAGCTCAAGGTTCCAGCAGCTCAAGGCTCCAGCAGCTCAGAGTTCCGGCAGCTCAAGGCTCCAGCAGCTCAAGGTTCCAGAAGAACCAGCAGCTCAAGGTTCCAGAAGCTCAAGGCTCCAGATGCTCAAGGTTCCAGAAGCACCAGCAGCTCAAGGTTCCAGCAGCTCAAGGTTCCAGCAGCTGAAGGTTCCAGAAGCACCAGCAGCTCAAGGTTCCAGCAGCTCAAGGTTCCAGCAGCACCAGCAGCTCAAGGTTCCAGCAGCTCAGGGTTACAGCAGCTCAAGGCTCCAGAAGCTAGAGGTTCCAGAAGCTCAAGGTTCCAGCAGCTCAATGTTCCAGAAGCACCAGCAGCTCAAGGCTGCAGCAGCTCAAGGTTCCAGCAGCTCAAGGTTCCAGAAGCACCAGCAGCTCAAGGCTCCAGCAGCTCAAGGTTCCAGAAGCTCAAGGCTCCAGATGCTCAAGGTTCCAGATGCACCAGCAGCTCAAGGTTCCAGAAGCTCAGGGTTCCAGCAGCTCAAGGTTCCAGCAGCTCAAGGTTCCAGCAGCTCAAGGTTCCAGAAGCACCAGCAGCTCAAGGCTCCAGCAGCTCAAGGTTCCAGCAGCTCAAGGTTCCAGAAGCACCAGCAACTCAAGGTTCCAGCAGCTCAAGGTTCCAGAAGCACCAGCAGCTCAAGGTTCCAGCAGCTCAAGGCTCCAGCAGCTCAGAGTTCCGGCAGCTCAAGGCTCCAGCAGCTCAAGGTTCCAGAAGAACCAGCAGCTCAAGGTTCCAGAAGCTCAAGGCTCCAGATGCTCAAGGTTCCAGAAGCACCAGCAGCTCAAGGTTCCAGCAGCTCAAGGTTCCAGCAGCTGAAGGTTCCAGAAGCACCAGCAGCTCAAGGTTCCAGCAGCTCAAGGTTCCAGCAGCACCAGCAGCTCAAGGTTCCAGCAGCTCAGGGTTACAGCAGCTCAAGGCTCCAGAAGCTAGAGGTTCCAGAAGCTCAAGGTTCCAGCAGCTCAATGTTCCAGAAGCACCAGCAGCTCAAGGCTGCAGCAGCTCAAGGTTCCAGCAGCTCAAAGTTCCAGATGCACCAGCAGCTCAAGGTTCCAGAAGCTCAAGGTTCCAGCAGCTCAAGGCTCCAGATGCTCAAGGCTCCAGATGCTCAAAGTTCCAGCAGCTCAATGTTCCAGCAGCTCAAGGTTCCAGCAGCTCAAGGTTCCAGCAGCTCAAGGTTCCAGATGCTCAAGGTTCCAGATGCACCAGCAGCTCAAGGTTCCAGAAGCTCAAGGGTCCAGCAGCTCAAGGCTCCAGATGCTCAAGTCTCCAGATGCTCAAAGTTCCAGCAGCTCAAGGTTCCAGCAGCTCAAGGTTCCAGCAGCTCAAGGTTCCAGAAGCACCAGCAGCTCAAGGCTCCAGCAGCTCAAGGTTCCAGAAGCTATAGGCTCCAGATGCTCAAGGTTCCAGAACCACCAGCAGCTCAAGGTTCCAGCAGCTCAAGGTTCCAGAAGCACCAGCAGCTCAAGGTTCCAGCAGCTCAAGGTTCCAGAAGCACCAGCAACTCAAGGTTCCAGCAGCTCAAGGTTCCAGAAGCACCAGCAGCTCAAGGTTCCAGCAGCTCAAGGCTCCAGCAGCTCAGAGTTCCGGCAGCTCAAGGCTCCAGCAGCTCAAGGTTCCAGAAGCACCAGCAGCTCAAGGTTCCAGAAGCTCAAGGCTCCAGATGCTCAAGGTTCCAGAAGCACCAGCAGCTCAAGGTTCCAGCAGCTCAAGGTTCCAGCAGCTGAAGGTTCCAGAAGCACCAGCAGCTCAAGGTTCCAGCAGCTCAAGGTTCCAGCAGCACCAGCAGCTCAAGGTTCCAGCAGCTCAGGGTTACAGCAGCTCAAGGCTCCAGAAGCTAGAGGTTCCAGAAGCTCAAGGTTCCAGCAGCTCAATGTTCCAGAAGCACCAGCAGCTCAAGGCTGCAGCAGCTCAAGGTTCCAGCAGCTCAAAGTTCCAGAAGCACCAGCAACTCAAGGCTCCAGCAGCTCAAGGTTCCAGAAGCTCAAGGCTCCAGATGCTCAAGGTTCCAGATGCACCAGCAGCTCAAGGTTCCAGAAGCTCAAGGTTCCAGCAGCTCAAGGCTCCAGATGCTCAAGGCTCCAGATGCTCAAAGTTCCAGCAGCTCAATGTTCCAGCAGCTCAAGGTTCCAGCAGCTCAAGGTTCCAGCAGCTCAAGGTTCCAGAAGCACCAGCAGCTCAAGGTTCCAGCAGCTCAGGGTTACAGTAGCTCAAGGCTCCAGAAGCTAGAGGTTCCAGAAGCTCAAGGTTCCAGCAGCTCAATGTTCCAGAAGCACCAGCAGCTCAAGGCTGCAGCAGCTCAAGGTTCCAGCAGCTCAAAGTTCCAGAAGCACCAGCAGCTCAAGGCTCCAGCAGCTCAAGGTTCCAGAAGCTCAAGGCTCCAGAACCACCAGCAGCTCAAGGTTCCAGCAGCTCAAGGTTCCAGAAGCACCAGCAGCTCAAGGTTCCAGCAGATCAAGGTTCCAGAAGCACCAGCAGCTCAAGGTTCCAGCAGCTCAAGGTTCCAGCAGCTCAAGGTTCCAGAAGCGCCAGCAGCTCAAGGCTCCAGCAGCCCAAGGTTCCAGAAGCTCAAGGCTCCAGATTCTCAAGGTTCCAGAAGCACCAGCAGCTCAAGGTTCCAGCAGCTCAAAGTTCCAGCAGCTCAAGGTTCCAGAAAGACCAGCAGCTCAAGGTTCCAGTAGCTCAAGGCTCCACATGCTCAAGGTTCCAGAAGCACCAGCAGCTCAAGGTTCCAGCAGCTCAAGGTTCCAGAAGCTCAAGGCTCCAGATGCTCAAGGTTCCAGAAGCACCAGCAGCTCAAGGTTCCAGCAGCTCAAGGTTCCAGAAGCACCAGCAGCTCAAGGTTCCAGAAGCTCAAGGCTCCAGATGCTCAAGGTTCCAGAAGCACCAGCAGCTCAAGGTTCCAGCAGCTCAAGGTTCCAGCAGCTCAAGGTTCCAGATGCTCAAGGTTCCAGATGCACCAGCAGCTCAAGGTTCCAGAAACTCAAGGGTCCAGCAGCTCAAGGCTCCAGATGCTCAAGGCTCCAGATGCTCAAAGTTCCAGCAGCTCAAGGTTCCAGCAGCTCAAGGTTCCAGCAGCTCAAGGTTCCAGAAGCACCAGCAGCTCAAGGCTCCAGCAGCTCAAGGTTCCAGAAGCTATAGGCTCCAGATGCTCAAGGTTCCAGAAGCACCAGCAGCTCAAGGTTCCAGCAGCTCAAGGTTCCAGAAGCACCAGCAGCTCAAGGTTCCAGCAGCTCAAGGTTCCAGAAGCACCAGCAGCTCAAGGTTCCAGCAGCTCAAGGCTCTAGCAGCTCAAGGTTCCAGAAGCACCAGCAGCTCAAGGTTCCAGAAGCTCAAGGCTCCAGATGCTCAAGGTTCCTGAAGCACCAGCAGCTCAAGGTTCCAGCAGCTCAAGGTTCCAGAAGCACCAGCAGCTCAAGGTTCCAGCAGCTCAAGGTTCCAGAAGCACCAGCAGCTCAAGGTTCCAGCAGCTCAAGGTTCCAGAAGCGCCAGCAGCTCAAGGCTCCAGCCGCTCAAGGTTCCAGAAGCTCAAGGCTCCAGATGCTCAAGGTTCCAGAAGCACCAGCAGCTCAAGGTTCCAGCAGCTCAAGGTTCCAGCAGCTCAAGGTTCCAGAAGCACCAGCAGCTCAAGGTTCCAGCAGCTCAAGGTTCCAGAAGCACCAGCAGCTCAAGGTTCCAGAAGCTCAAGGCTCCAGATGCTCAAGGTTCCAGAAGCACCAGCAGCTCAAGGTTCCAGCAGCTCAAGGTTCCAGAAGCTCAAGGCTCCAGATGCTCAAGATTCCAGAAGCACCAGCAGCTCAAGGTTCCAGCAGCTCAAGGTTCCAGCAGCTCAAGGTTCCAGCAGCTCAAGGTTCCAGAAGCACCAGCAGCTCAAGGTTCCAGAAGCTCAAGGCTCCAGATGCTCAAGGTTCCAGAAGCACCAGCAGCTCAAGGTTCCAGCAGCTCAAGGTTCCAGAAGCACCAGCAGCTCAAGGTTCCAGCAGCTCAAGGTTCCAGCAGCACCAGCAGCTCAAGGTTCCAGCAGCTCAGGGTTCCAGAAGCACCAGCAGCTCAAGGCTGCAGCAGCTCAAGGTTCCAGCAGCTCAAGGTTCCAGAAGCACCAGCAGCTCAAGGTTCCAGAAGCTCAAGGCTCCAGATGCTCAAGGTTCCAGAAGCACCAGCAGCTCAAGGTTCCAGCAGCTCAAGGTTCCAGAAGCTCAAGGCTCCAGATGCTCAAGGTTCCAGAAGCACCAGCAGCTCAAGGTTCCAGCAGCTCAAGGTTCCAGCAGCTCAAGGTTCCAGCAGCTCAAGGTTCCAGAAGCACCAGCAGCTCAAGGTTCCAGAAGCTCAAGGCTCCAGATGCTCAAGGTTCCAGAAGCACCAGCAGCTCAAGGTTCCAGCAGCTCAAGGTTCCAGAAGCACCAGCAGCTCAAGGTTCCAGCAGCTCAAGGTTCCAGCAGCTCAAAGTTCCAGAAGCACCAGCAGCTCAAGGCTCCAGCAGCTCAAGGTTCCAGAAGCTCAAGGCTCCAGATGCTCAAGGTTCCAGATGCACCAGCAGCTCAAGGTTCCAGAAGCTCAAGGTTCCAGCAGCTCAAGGCTCCAGATGCTCAAGGCTCCAGATGCTCAAAGTTCCAGCAGCTCAATGTTCCAGCAGCTCAAGGTTCCAGCAGCTCAAGGTTCCAGAAGCACCAGCAGCTCAAGGTTCCAGCAGCTCAAGGTTCCAGCAGCTCAAGGTTCCAGCAGCTCAAGGTTCCAGAAGCACCAGCAGCTCAAGGCTCCAGCAGCTCAAGGTTCCAGAAGCTCAAGGCTCCAGATGCTCAAGGTTCCAGATGCACTAGCAGCTCAAGGTTCCAGAAGCTCAAGGTTCCAGCAGCTCAAAGTTCCAGCAGCTCAAGGTTCCAGATGCTCAAGGTTCCAGAAGCACCAGCAGCTCAATGCTTCAGCAGCTCAAGGTTCCAGCAGCTCAAGGTTCCAGAAGCTCAAGGCTCCAGATGCTCAAGGTTCCAGAAGCACCAGCAGCTCAAGGTTCCAGCAGCTCAAGGTTCCAGCAGCTCAAGGTTCCAGAAGCACCAGCAGCTCAAGGTTCCAGCAGCTCAAGGTTCCAGAAGCACCAGCAGCTCAAGGTTCTAGAAGCTCAAGGCTCCAGATGCTCAAGGTTCCAGAAGCACCAGCAGCTCAAGGTTCCAGCAGCTCAATGTTCCAGAAGCTCAAGGCTCCAGATGCTCAAGGTTCCAGAAGCACCAGCAGCTCAAGGTTCCAGCAGCTCAAGGTTCCAGCAGCTCAAGGTTCCAGCAGCTCAAGGTTCCAGAAGCACCAGCAGCTCAAGGTTCCAGAAGCTCAAGGCTCCAGATGCTCAAGGTTCCAGAAGCACCAGCAGCTCAAGGTTCCAGCAGCTCAAGGTTCCAGAAGCACCAGCAGCTCAAGGTTCCAGCAGCTCAAGGTTCCAGCAGCTCAAAGTTCCAGAAGCACCAGCAGCTCAAGGCTCCAGCAGCTCAAGGTTCCAGAAGCTCAAGGCTCCAGATGCTCAAGGTTCCAGATGCACCAGCAGCTCAAGGTTCCAGAAGCTCAAGGTTCCAGCAGCTCAAGGCTCCAGATGCTCAAGGCTCCAGATGCTCAAAGTTCCAGCAGCTCAATGTTCCAGCAGCTCAAGGTTCCAGCAGCTCAAGGTTCCAGAAGCACCAGCAGCTCAAGGCTCCAGCAGCTCAAGGTTCCAGAAGCTCAAGGCTCCAGATGCTCAAGGTTCCAGAACCACCAGCAGCTCAAGGTTCCAGCAGCTCAAGGTTCCAGAAGCACCAGCAGCTCAAGGTTCCAGCAGCTCAAGGTTCCAGAAGCACCAGCAGCTCAAGGTTCCAGCAGCTCAAGGTTCCAGCAGCTCAAGGTTCCAGAAGCACCAGCAGCTCAAGGTTCCAGCAGCTCAAGGTTCCAGAAGCACCATCAGCTCAAGGTTCCAGCAGCTCAAGGCTCCAGCAGCTCAAGGTTCCAGCAGCTCAAGGTTCCAGCAGCTCAAGGTTCCAGAAGCACCAGCAGCTCAAGGTTCCAGAAGCTCAATGCTCCAGATGCTCAAGGTTCCAGAAGCACCAGCAGCTCAAGGTTCCAGCAGCTCAAGGTTCCAGAAGCTCAAGGCTCCAGAAGCTCAAGGTTCCAGCAGCACCAGCAGCTCAAGGTTCCAGCAGCTCAGGGTTACAGCAGCTCAAGGCTCCAGAAGCTAGAGGTTCCAGAAGCTCAAGGTTCCAGCAGCTCAATGTTCCAGAAGCACCAGCAGCTCAAGGCTGCAGCAGCTCAAGGTTCCAGCAGCTCAAAGTTCCAGAAGCACCAGCAACTCAAGGCTCCAGCAGCTCAAGGTTCCAGAAGCTCAAGGCTCCAGATGCTCAAGGTTCCAGATGCACCAGCAGCTCAAGGTTCCAGAAGCTCAAGGCTCCAGATGCTCAAGGTTCCTGAAGCACCAGCAGCTCAAGGTTCCAGCAGCTCAAGGTTCCAGAAGCACCAACAGCTCAAGGTTCCAGAAGCTCAAGGCTCCAGATGCTCAAGGTTCCAGAAGCACGAGCAGCTCAAGGTTCCAGCAGCTCAAGGTTCCAGAAGCACCAGCAGCTCAAGCTTCCAGCAGCTCAAGGTTCCAGCAGCTCAAGGTTCCAGCAGCTCAAGGTTCCAGAAGCACCAGCAGCTCAAGGTTCCAGCAGCTCAAGGCTCCAGCAGCTCAAAGTTCCAGCAGCTCAAGGCTCCAGCAGCTCAAGGTTCCAGAAGCACCAGCAGCTCAAGGTTCCAGAAGCTCAAGGCTCCAGATGCTCAAGGTTCCAGAAGCACCAGCAGCTCAAGGTTCCAGCAGCTCAAGGTTCCAGCAGCTGAAGGTTCCAGAAGCACCAGCAGCTCAAGGTTCCAGCAGCTCAAGGTTCCAGCAGCAATAGCAGCTCAAGGTTCCAGCAGCTCAGGGTTACAGCAGCTCAAGGCTCCAGAAGCTAGAGGTTCCAGAAGCTCAAGGTTCCAGCAGCTCAATGTTCCAGAAGCACCAGCAGCTCAAGGCTGCAGCAGCTCAAGGTTCCAGCAGTTCAAAGTTCCAGAAGCACCAGCAGCTCAAGGCTCCAGCAGCTCAAGGTTCCAGCAGCTCAAGGCTCCAGAAGCTCAAGGTTCCAGATGCACCAGCAGCTCAAGGTTCCAGAAGCTCAAGGTTCCAGCAGCTCAAGGCTCCAGATGCTCAAGGCTCCAGATGCTCAAAGTTCCAGCAGCTCAATGTTCCAGCAGCTCAAGGTTCCAGCAGCTCAAGGTTCCAGAAGCACCAGCAGCTCAAGGCTCCAGCAGCTCAAGGTTCCAGAAGCTCAAGGCTCCAGATGCTCAAGGTTCCAGAACCACCAGCAGCTCAAGGTTCCAGAAGCACCAGCAGCTCAAGGTTCCAGCAGCTCAAGGTTCCAGAAGCACCAGCAGCTCAAGGTTCCAGCAGCTCAAGGTTCCAGCAGCTCAAGGTTCCAGAAGCGCCAGCAGCTCAAGGCTCCAGCAGCTCAAGGCTCCAGCAGCTCAAGGTTCCAGAAGCTCAAGGCTCCAGATGCTCAAGGTTCCAGAAGCACCAGCAGCTCAAGGTTCCAGCAGCTCAAGGTTCCAGAAGCACCAGCAGCTCAAGGTTCCAGCAGCTCAAGGTTCCAGAAGCACCATCAGCTCAAGGTTCCAGCAGCTCAAGGCTCCAGCAGCTCAAGGTTCCAGCAGCTCAAGGCTCCAGCAGCTCAAGGTTCCAGAAGCACCAGCAGCTCAAGGTTCCAGAAGCTCAAGGCTCCAGATGCTCAAGGTTCCAGAAGCACCAGCAGCTCAAGGTTCCAGCAGCTCAAGGTTCCAGAAGCTCAAAGCTCCAGATGCTCAAGGTTCCAGAAGCACAAGCAGCTCAAGGTTCCAGCAGCTCAAGGTTCCAGCAGCTCAAGGTTCCAGAAGCACCAGCAGCTCAAGGTTCCAGAAGCTCAAGGCTCCAGATGCTCAAGGTTCCAGAAGCACCAGCAGCTCAAGGTTCCAGCAGCTCAAGGTTCCAGCAGCTCAAGGTTCCAGAAGCACCAGCAGCTCAAGGTTCCAGAAGCTCAAGGCTCCAGCAGCTCAAGGTTCCAGAAGCTCAAGGCTCCAGATGCTCAAGGTTCCAGAAGCACCAGCAGCTCAAGGTTCCAGCAGCTCAAGGTTCCAGCAGCTCAAGGTTCCAGAAGCACCAGCAGCACAAGGTTCCAGCAGCTCAAGGTTCCAGAAGCACCAGCAGCTCAAGGTTCCAGCAGCTCAAGGCTCCAGCAGCTCAAGGTTCCAGCAGCTCAAGGCTCCAGATGCTCAAGGTTCCAGAAGCACCAGCAGCTCAAGGTTCCAGCAGCTCAAGGTTCCAGCAGCTGAAGGTTCGAGAAGCACCAGCAGCTCAAGGTTCCAGCAGCTCAAGGTTCCAGCAGCACCAGCAGCTCAAGGTTCCAGCAGCTCAGGGTTACAGCAGCTCAAGGCTCCAGAAGCTAGAGGTTCCAGAAGCTCAAGGTTCCAGCAGCTCAAGGTTCCAGAAGCACCAGCAGCTCAAGGCTGCAGCAGCTCAAGGTTCCAGCAGCTCAAGGTTCCAGAAGCACCAGCAGCTCAAGGCTCCAGCAGCTCAAGGTTCCAGAAGCACCAGCAGCTCAAGGCTCCAGCAGCTCAAGGTTCCAGAAGCTCAAGGCTCCAGATGTTCAAGGTTCCAGATATACCAGCAGCTCAAGGTTCCAGAAGCTCAAGGGTCCAGCAGCTCAAGGCTCCAGATGCTCAAGGCTCCAGATGCTCAAAGTTCCAGCAGCTCAAGGTTCCAGCAGCTCAAGGTTCCAGCAGCTCAAGGTTCCAGCAGCTCAAGGTTCCAGAAGCACCAGCAGCTCAAGGCTCCAGCAGCTCAAGGTTCCAGAAGCTCAAGGCTCCAGATGCTCAAGGTTCCAGAACCACCAGCAGCTCAAGGTTCCAGCAGCTCAAGGTTCCAGAAGCACCAGCAGCTCAAGTTTCCAGCAGCTCAAGGTTCCAGAAGCACCAGCAGCTCAAGGTTCCAGCAGCTCAAGGTTCCAGAAGCGCCAGCAGCTCAAGGCTCCAGCAGCTCAAGGTTCCAGAAGCTCAAGGCTCCAGATGCTCAAGGTTCCAGAAGCACCAGCAGCTCAAGGTTCCAGCAGCTCAAGGTTCCAGCAGCTCAAGGTTCCAGAAGCACCAGCAGCTCAAGGTTCCAGCAGCTCAAGGTTCCAGAAGCACCAGCAGCTCAAGGTTCCAGAAGCTCAAGGCTCCAGATGCTCAAGGTTCCAGAAGCACCAGCAGCTCAAGGTTCCAGCAGCTCAAGGTTCCAGAAGCACCAGCAGCTCAAGGTTCCAGCAGCTCAAGGTTCCAGCAGCACCAGCAGCTCAAGGTTCCAGAAGCTCAAGGTTCCAGCAGCTCAAGGCTCCAGATGCTCAAGGCTCCAGATGCTCAAAGTTCCAGCAGCTCAATGTTCCAGCAGCTCAAGGTTCCAGCAGCTCAAGGTTCCAGCAGCTCAAGGTTCCAGAAGCACCAGCAGCTCAAGGCTCCAGCAGCTCAAGGTTCCAGAAGCTCAAGGCTCCAGATGCTCAAGGTTCCAGAACCACCAGCAGCTCAAGGTTCCAGCAGCTCAAGGTTCCAGAAGCACCAGCAGCTCAAGGTTCCAGCAGCTCAAGGTTCCAGAAGCACCAGCAGCTCAAGGTTCCAGCAGCTCAAGGTTCCAGCAGCTCAAGGTTCCAGAAGCGCCAGCAGCTCAAGGCTCCAGCAGCCCAAGGTTCCAGAAGTTCAAGGCTCCAGATTCTCAAGGTTCCAGAAGCACCAGCAGCTCAAGGTTCCAGCAGCTCAAAGTTCCAGCAGCTCAAGGTTCCAGAAGCACCAGCAGCTCAAGGTTCCAGTAGCTCAAGGCTCCACATGCTCAAGGTTCCAGAAGCACCAGCAGCTCAAGGTTCCAGCAGCTCAAGGTTCCAGAAGCTCAAGGCTCCAGATGCTCAAGGTTCCAGAAGCACCAGCAGCTCAAGGTTCCAGCAGCTCAAGGTTCCAGAAGCACCAGCAGCTCAAGGTTCCAGAAGCTCAAGGCTCCAGATGCTCAAGGTTCCAGAAGCACCAGCAGCTCAAGGTTCCAGCAGCTCAAGGTTCCAGCAGCTCAAGGTTCCAGATGCTCAAGGTTCCAGATGCACCAGCAGCTCAAGGTTCCAGAAGCTCAAGGGTCCAGCAGCTCAAGGCTCCAGATGCTCAAGGCTCCAGATGCTCAAAGTTCCAGCAGCTCAAGGTTCCAGCAGCTCAAGGTTCCAGCAGCTCAAGGTTCCAGAAGCACCAGCAGCTCAAGGCTCCAGCAGCTCAAGGTTCCAGAAGCTATAGGCTCCAGATGCTCAAGGTTCCAGAACCACCAGCAGCTCAAGGTTCCAGCAGCTCAAGGTTCCAGAAGCACCAGCAGCTCAAGGTTCCAGCAGCTCAAGGTTCCAGAAGCACCAGCAGCTCAAGGTTCCAGCAGCTCAAGGCTCCAGCAGCTCAAGGTTCCAGAAGCACCAGCAGCTCAAGGTTCCAGAAGCTCAAGGCTCCAGATGCTCAAGGTTCCTGAAGCACCAGCAGCTCAAGGTTCCAGCAGCTCAAGGTTCCAGAAGCACCAACAGCTCAAGGTTCCAGAAGCTCAAGGCTCCAGATGCTCAAGGTTCCAGAAGCACGAGCAGCTCAAGGTTCCAGCAGCTCAAGGTTCCAGAAGCACCAGCAGCTCAAGCTTCCAGCAGCTCAAGGTTCCAGCAGCTCAAGGTTCCAGCAGCTCAAGGTTCCAGAAGCACCAGCAGCTCAAGGTTCCAGCAGCTCAAGGCTCCAGCAGCTCAAAGTTCCAGCAGCTCAAGGCTCCAGCAGCTCAAGGTTCCAGAAGCACCAGCAGCTCAAGGTTCCAGAAGCTCAAGGCTCCAGATGCTCAAGGTTCCAGAAGCACCAGCAGCTCAAGGTTCCAGCAGCTCAAGGTTCCAGCAGCTGAAGGTTCCAGAAGCACCAGCAGCTCAAGGTTCCAGCAGCTCAAGGTTCCAGCAGCAATAGCAGCTCAAGGTTCCAGCAGCTCAGGGTTACAGCAGCTCAAGGCTCCAGAAGCTAGAGGTTCCAGAAGCTCAAGGTTCCAGCAGCTCAATGTTCCAGAAGCACCAGCAGCTCAAGGCTGCAGCAGCTCAAGGTTCCAGCAGTTCAAAGTTCCAGAAGCACCAGCAGCTCAAGGCTCCAGCAGCTCAAGGTTCCAGCAGCTCAAGGCTCCAGAAGCTCAAGGTTCCAGATGCACCAGCAGCTCAAGGTTCCAGAAGCTCAAGGTTCCAGCAGCTCAAGGCTCCAGATGCTCAAGGCTCCAGATGCTCAAAGTTCCAGCAGCTCAATGTTCCAGCAGCTCAAGGTTCCAGCAGCTCAAGGTTCCAGAAGCACCAGCAGCTCAAGGCTCCAGCAGCTCAAGGTTCCAGAAGCTCAAGGCTCCAGATGCTCAAGGTTCCAGAACCACCAGCAGCTCAAGGTTCCAGAAGCACCAGCAGCTCAAGGTTCCAGCAGCTCAAGGTTCCAGAAGCACCAGCAGCTCAAGGTTCCAGCAGCTCAAGGTTCCAGCAGCTCAAGGTTCCAGAAGCGCCAGCAGCTCAAGGCTCCAGCAGCTCAAGGCTCCAGCAGCTCAAGGTTCCAGAAGCTCAAGGCTCCAGATGCTCAAGGTTCCAGAAGCACCAGCAGCTCAAGGTTCCAGCAGCTCAAGGTTCCAGAAGCACCAGCAGCTCAAGGTTCCAGCAGCTCAAGGTTCCAGAAGCACCATCAGCTCAAGGTTCCAGCAGCTCAAGGCTCCAGCAGCTCAAGGTTCCAGCAGCTCAAGGCTCCAGCAGCTCAAGGTTCCAGAAGCACCAGCAGCTCAAGGTTCCAGAAGCTCAAGGCTCCAGATGCTCAAGGTTCCAGAAGCACCAGCAGCTCAAGGTTCCAGCAGCTCAAGGTTCCAGAAGCTCAAAGCTCCAGATGCTCAAGGTTCCAGAAGCACAAGCAGCTCAAGGTTCCAGCAGCTCAAGGTTCCAGCAGCTCAAGGTTCCAGAAGCACCAGCAGCTCAAGGTTCCAGAAGCTCAAGGCTCCAGATGCTCAAGGTTCCAGAAGCACCAGCAGCTCAAGGTTCCAGCAGCTCAAGGTTCCAGCAGCTCAAGGTTCCAGAAGCACCAGCAGCTCAAGGTTCCAGAAGCTCAAGGCTCCAGCAGCTCAAGGTTCCAGAAGCTCAAGGCTCCAGATGCTCAAGGTTCCAGAAGCACCAGCAGCTCAAGGTTCCAGCAGCTCAAGGTTCCAGCAGCTCAAGGTTCCAGAAGCACCAGCAGCACAAGGTTCCAGCAGCTCAAGGTTCCAGAAGCACCAGCAGCTCAAGGTTCCAGCAGCTCAAGGCTCCAGCAGCTCAAGGTTCCAGCAGCTCAAGGCTCCAGATGCTCAAGGTTCCAGAAGCACCAGCAGCTCAAGGTTCCAGCAGCTCAAGGTTCCAGCAGCTGAAGGTTCGAGAAGCACCAGCAGCTCAAGGTTCCAGCAGCTCAAGGTTCCAGCAGCACCAGCAGCTCAAGGTTCCAGCAGCTCAGGGTTACAGCAGCTCAAGGCTCCAGAAGCTAGAGGTTCCAGAAGCTCAAGGTTCCAGCAGCTCAAGGTTCCAGAAGCACCAGCAGCTCAAGGCTGCAGCAGCTCAAGGTTCCAGCAGCTCAAGGTTCCAGAAGCACCAGCAGCTCAAGGCTCCAGCAGCTCAAGGTTCCAGAAGCACCAGCAGCTCAAGGCTCCAGCAGCTCAAGGTTCCAGAAGCTCAAGGCTCCAGATGTTCAAGGTTCCAGATATACCAGCAGCTCAAGGTTCCAGAAGCTCAAGGGTCCAGCAGCTCAAGGCTCCAGATGCTCAAGGCTCCAGATGCTCAAAGTTCCAGCAGCTCAAGGTTCCAGCAGCTCAAGGTTCCAGCAGCTCAAGGTTCCAGCAGCTCAAGGTTCCAGAAGCACCAGCAGCTCAAGGCTCCAGCAGCTCAAGGTTCCAGAAGCTCAAGGCTCCAGATGCTCAAGGTTCCAGAACCACCAGCAGCTCAAGGTTCCAGCAGCTCAAGGTTCCAGAAGCACCAGCAGCTCAAGTTTCCAGCAGCTCAAGGTTCCAGAAGCACCAGCAGCTCAAGGTTCCAGCAGCTCAAGGTTCCAGAAGCGCCAGCAGCTCAAGGCTCCAGCAGCTCAAGGTTCCAGAAGCTCAAGGCTCCAGATGCTCAAGGTTCCAGAAGCACCAGCAGCTCAAGGTTCCAGCAGCTCAAGGTTCCAGAAGCACCAGCAGCTCAAGGTTCCAGCAGCTCAAGGTTCCAGAAGCACCAGCAGCTCAAGGTTCCAGAAGCTCAAGGCTCCAGATGCTCAAGGTTCCAGAAGCACCAGCAGCTCAAGGTTCCAGCAGCTCAAGGTTCCAGAAGCACCAGCAGCTCAAGGTTCCAGCAGCTCAAGGTTCCAGCAGCACCAGCAGCTCAAGGTTCCAGCAGCTCAGGGTTCCAGAAGCACCAGCAGCTCAAGGCTGCAGCAGCTCAAGGTTCCAGCAGCTCAAGGTTCCAGAAGCACCAGCAGCTCAAGGCTCCAGCAGCTCAAGGTTCCAGAAGCTCAAGGCTCCAGATGCTCAAGGTTCCAGATGCAACAGCAGCTCAAGGTTCCAGAAGCTCAGGGTTCCAGCAGCTCAAGGTTCCAGAAGCACCAGCAGCTCAAGGCTCCAGCAGCTCAAGGTTCCAGCAGCTCAAGGTTCCAGAAGCACCAGCAACTCAAGGTTCCAGCAGCTCAAGGTTCCAGAAGCACCAGCAGCTCAAGGTTCCAGAAGCTCAAGGCTCCAGATGCTCAAGGTTCCAGAAGCACCAGCAGCTCAAGGTTCCAGCAGCTCAAGGTTCCAGCAGCTGAAGGTTCCAGAAGCACCAGCAGCTCAAGGTTCCAGCAGCTCAAGGTTCCAGCAGCACCAGCAGCTCAAGGTTCCAGCAGCTCAGGGTTACAGCAGCTCAAGGCTCCAGAAGCTAGAGGTTCCAGAAGCTCAAGGTTCCAGCAGCTCAATGTTCCAGAAGCACCAGCAGCTCAAGGCTGCAGCAGCTCAAGGTTCCAGCAGCTCAAAGTTCCAGAAGCACCAGCAACTCAAGGCTCCAGCAGCTCAAGGTTCCAGAAGCTCAAGGCTCCAGATGCTCAAGGTTCCAGATGCACCAGCAGCTCAAGGTTCCAGAAGCTCAAGGTTCCAGCAGCTCAATGTTCCAGAAGCACCAGCAGCTCAAGGCTGCAGCAGCTCAAGGTTCCAGCAGCTCAAAGTTCCAGAAGCACCAGCAGCTCAAGGCTCCAGCAGCTCAAGGTTCCAGAAGCTCAAGGCTCCAGATGCTCAAGGTTCCAGATGCACCAGCAGCTCAAGGTTCCAGAAGCTCAAGGTTCCAGCAGCTCAAGGCTCCAGATGCTCAAGGCTCCAGAAGCTCAAAGTTCCAGCAGCTCAATGTTCCAGCAGCTCAAGGTTCCAGCAGCTCAAGGTTCCAGCAGCTCAAGGTTCCAGAAGCACCAGCAGCTCAAGGCTCCAGCAGCTCAAGGTTCCAGAAGCTCAAGGCTCCAGAACCACCAGCAGCTCAAGGTTCCAGCAGCTCAAGGTTCCAGAAGCACCAGCAGCTCAAGGTTCCAGCAGCTCAAGGTTCCAGAAGCACCAGCAGCTCAAGGTTCCAGCAGCTCAAGGTTCCAGCAGCTCAAGGTTCCAGAAGCGCCAGCAGCTCAAGGCTCCAGCAGCCCAAGGTTCCAGAAGCTCAAGGCTCCAGATTCTCAAGGTTCCAGAAGCACCAGCAGCTCAAGGTTCCAGCAGCTCAAAGTTCCAGCAGCTCAAGGTTCCAGAAAGACCAGCAGCTCAAGGTTCCAGTAGCTCAAGGCTCCACATGCTCAAGGTTCCAGAAGCACCAGCAGCTCAAGGTTCCAGCAGCTCAAGGTTCCAGAAGCTCAAGGCTCCAGATGCTCAAGGTTCCAGAAGCACCAGCAGCTCAAGGTTCCAGCAGCTCAAGGTTCCAGAAGCACCAGCAGCTCAAGGTTCCAGAAGCTCAAGGCTCCAGATGCTCAAGGTTCCAGAAGCACCAGCAGCTCAAGGTTCCAGCAGCTCAAGGCTCCAGCAGCTCAAGGTTCCAGATGCTCAAGGTTCCAGATGCACCAGCAGCTCAAGGTTCCAGAAGCTCAAGGGTCCAGCAGCTCAAGGCTCCAGATGCTCAAGGCTCCAGATGCTCAAAGTTCCAGCAGCTCAAGGTTCCAGCAGCTCAAGGTTCCAGCAGCTCAAGGTTCCAGAAGCACCAGCAGCTCAAGGCTCCAGCAGCTCAAGGTTCCAGAAGCTATAGGCTCCAGATGCTCAAGGTTCCAGAACCACCAGCAGCTCAAGGTTCCAGCAGCTCAAGGTTCCAGAAGCACCAGCAGCTCAAGGTTCCAGCAGCTCAAGGTTCCAGAAGCACCAGCAGCTCAAGGTTCCAGCAGCTCAAGGCTCTAGCAGCTCAAGGTTCCAGAAGCACCAGCAGCTCAAGGTTCCAGAAGCTCAAGGCTCCAGATGCTCAAGGTTCCTGAAGCACCAGCAGCTCAAGGTTCCAGCAGCTCAAGGTTCCAGAAGCACCAGCAGCTCAAGGTTCCAGCAGCTCAAGGTTCCAGAAGCACCAGCAGCTCAAGGTTCCAGCAGCTCAAGGTTCCAGAAGCGCCAGCAGCTCAAGGCTCCAGCCGCTCAAGGTTCCAGAAGCTCAAGGCTCCAGATGCTCAAGGTTCCAGAAGCACCAGCAGCTCAAGGTTCCAGCAGCTCAAGGTTCCAGCAGCTCAAGGTTCCAGAAGCACCAGCAGCTCAAGGTTCCAGCAGCTCAAGGTTCCAGAAGCACCAGCAGCTAAAGGTTCCAGAAGCTCAAGGCTCCAGATGCTCAAGGTTCCAGAAGCACCAGCAGCTCAAGGTTCCAGCAGCTCAAGGTTCCAGAAGCTCAAGGCTCCAGATGCTCAAGGTTCCAGAAGCACCAGCAGCTCAAGGTTCCAGCAGCTCAAGGTTCCAGAAGCACCAGCAGCTCAAGGTTCCAGCAGCTCAAGGTTCCAGCAGCACCAGCAGCTCAAGGTTCCAGCAGCTCAGGGTTCCAGAAGCACCAGCAGCTCAAGGCTGCAGCAGCTCAAGGTTCCAGCAGCTCAAGGTTCCAGAAGCACCAGCAGCTCAAGGTTCCAGAAGCTCAAGGCTCCAGATGCTCAAGGTTCCAGAAGCACCAGCAGCTCAAGGTTCCAGCAGCTCAAGGTTCCAGAAGCTCAAGGCTCCAGATGCTCAAGGTTCCAGAAGCACCAGCAGCTCAAGGTTCCAGCAGCTCAAGGTTCCAGCAGCTCAAGGTTCCAGAAGCACCAGCAGCTCAAGGTTCCAGAAGCTCAAGGCTCCAGATGCTCAAGGTTCCAGAAGCACCAGCAGCTCAAGGTTCCAGCAGCTCAAGGTTCCAGAAGCACCAGCAGCTCAAGGTTCCAGCAGCTCAAGGTTCCAGAAGCACCAGCAGCTCAAGGCTCCAGCAGCTCAAGGTTCCAGAAGCTCAAGGCTCCAGATGCTCAAGGTTCCAGATGCACCAGCAGCTCAAGGTTCCAGAAGCTCAAGGTTCCAGCAGCTCAAAGTTCCAGCAGCTCAAGGTTCCAGATGCTCAAGGTTCCAGAAGCACCAGCAGCTCAATGCTTCAGCAGCTCAAGGTTCCAGCAGCTCAAGGTTCCAGAAGCTCAAGGCTCCAGATGCTCAAGGTTCCAGAAGCACCAGCAGCTCAAGGTTCCAGCAGCTCAAGGTTCCAGCAGCTCAAGGTTCCAGAAGCACCAGCAGCTCAAGGTTCCAGCAGCTCAAGGTTCCAGAAGCACCAGCAGCTCAAGGTTCTAGAAGCTCAAGGCTCCAGATGCTCAAGGTTCCAGAAGCACCAGCAGCTCAAGGTTCCAGCAGCTCAAGGTTCCAGAAGCTCAAGGCTCCAGATGCTCAAGGTTCCAGAAGCACCAGCAGCTCAAGGTTCCAGCAGCTCAAGGTTCCAGCAGCTCAAGGTTCCAGCAGCTCAAGGTTCCAGAAGCACCAGCAGCTCAAGGTTCCAGAAGCTCAAGGCTCCAGATGCTCAAGGTTCCAGATGCACCAGCAGCTCAAGGTTCCAGAAGCTCAAGGTTCCAGCAGCTCAAGGCTCCAGATGCTCAAGGCTCCAGATGCTCAAAGTTCCAGCAGCTCAATGTTCCAGCAGCTCAAGGTTCCAGCAGCTCAAGGTTCCAGAAGCACCAGCAGCTCAAGGCTCCAGCAGCTCAAGGTTCCAGAAGCTCAAGGCTCCAGATGCTCAAGGTTCCAGAACCACCAGCAGCTCAAGGTTCCAGCAGCTCAAGGTTCCAGAAGCACCAGCAGCTCAAGGTTCCAGCAGCTCAAGGTTCCAGAAGCACCAGCAGCTCAAGGTTCCAGCAGCTCAAGGTTCCAGCAGCTCAAGGTTCCAGAAGCACCAGCAGCTCAAGGTTCCAGCAGCTCAAGGTTCCAGAAGCACCATCAGCTCAAGGTTCCAGCAGCTCAAGGCTACAGCAGCTCAAGGTTCCAGCAGCTCAAGGTTCCAGCAGCTCAAGGTTCCAGAAGCACCAGCAGCTCAAGGTTCCAGAAGCTCAATGCTCCAGATGCTCAAGGTTCCAGAAGCACCAGCAGCTCAAGGTTCCAGCAGCTCAAGGTTCCAGAAGCTCAAGGCTCCAGAAGCTCAAGGTTCCAGCAGCACCAGCAGCTCAAGGTTCCAGCAGCTCAAGGTTCCAGCAGCTCAAGGTTCCAGCAGCTCAAGGTTCCAGCAGCTCAAGGTTCCAGAAGCACCAGCAGCTCAAGGCTCCAGCAGCTCAAGGTTCCAGAAGCTCAAGGCTCCAGATGCTCAAGGTTCCAGATGCACCAGCAGCTCAAGGTTCCAGAAGCTCAAGGTTCCAGCAGCTCAAAGTTCCAGCAGCTCAAGGTTCCAGATGCTCAAGGTTCCAGAAGCACCAGCAGCTCAATGCTTCAGCAGCTCAAGGTTCCAGCAGCTCAAGGTTCCAGAAGCTCAAGGCTCCAGATGCTCAAGGTTCCAGAAGCACCAGCAGCTCAAGGTTCCAGCAGCTCAAGGTTCCAGCAGCTCAAGGTTCCAGAAGCACCAGCAGCTCAAGGTTCCAGCAGCTCAAGGTTCCAGAAGCACCAGCAGCTCAAGGTTCTAGAAGCTCAAGGCTCCAGATGCTCAAGGTTCCAGAAGCACCAGCAGCTCAAGGTTCCAGCAGCTCAAGGTTCCAGAAGCTCAAGGCTCCAGATGCTCAAGGTTCCAGAAGCACCAGCAGCTCAAGGTTCCAGCAGCTCAAGGCTCCAGCAGCTCAAGGTTCCAGCAGCTCAAGGTTCCAGAAGCACCAGCAGCTCAAGGTTCCAGAAGCTCAAGGCTCCAGATGCTCAAGGTTCCAGAAGCACCAGCAGCTCAAGGTTCCAGCAGCTCAAGGTTCCAGAAGCACCAGCAGCTCAAGGTTCCAGCAGCTCAAGGTTCCAGCAGCTCAAAGTTCCAGAAGCACCAGCAGCTCAAGGCTCCAGCAGCTCAAGGTTCCAGAAGCTCAAGGCTCCAGATGCTCAAGGTTCCAGATGCACCAGCAGCTCAAGGTTCCAGAAGCTCAAGGTTCCAGCAGCTCAAGGCTCCAGATGCTCAAGGCTCCAGATGCTCAAAGTTCCAGCAGCTCAATGTTCCAGCAGCTCAAGGTTCCAGCAGCTCAAGGTTCCAGAAGCACCAGCAGCTCAAGGCTCCAGCAGCTCAAGGTTCCAGAAGCTCAAGGCTCCAGATGCTCAAGGTTCCAGAACCACCAGCAGCTCAAGGTTCCAGCAGCTCAAGGTTCCAGAAGCACCAGCAGCTCAAGGTTCCAGCAGCTCAAGGTTCCAGAAGCACCAGCAGCTCAAGGTTCCAGCAGCTCAAGGTTCCAGCAGCTCAAGGTTCCAGAAGCACCAGCAGCTCAAGGTTCCAGCAGCTCAAGGTTCCAGAAGCACCAGCAGCTCAAGGTTCTAGAAGCTCAAGGCTCCAGATGCTCAAGGTTCCAGAAGCACCAGCAGCTCAAGGTTCCAGCAGCTCAAGGTTCCAGAAGCTCAAGGCTCCAGATGCTCAAGGCTCCAGATGCTCAAAGTTCCAGCAGCTCAATGTTCCAGCAGCTCAAGGTTCCAGCAGCTCAAGGTTCCAGAAGCACCAGCAGCTCAAGGCTCCAGCAGCTCAAGGTTCCAGAAGCTCAAGGCTCCAGATGCTCAAGGTTCCAGAACCACCAGCAGCTCAAGGTTCCAGCAGCTCAAGGTTCCAGAAGCACCAGCAGCTCAAGGTTCCAGCAGCTCAAGGTTCCAGAAGCACCAGCAGCTCAAGGTTCCAGCAGCTCAAGGTTCCAGCAGCTCAAGGTTCCAGAAGCACCAGCAGCTCAAGGTTCCAGAAGCTCAAGGCTCCAGATGCTCAAGGTTCCAGAAGCACCAGCAGCTCAAGGTTCCAGCAGCTCAAGGTTCCAGAAGCACCAGCAGCTCAAGGTTCCAGCAGCTCAAGGTTCCAGAAGCACCAGCAGCTCAAGGCTCCAGCAGCTCAAGGTTCCAGAAGCTCAAGGCTCCAGATGCTCAAGGTTCCAGATGCACCAGCAGCTCAAGGTTCCAGAAGCTCAAGGTTCCAGCAGCTCAAAGTTCCAGCAGCTCAAGGTTCCAGATGCTCAAGGTTCCAGAAGCACCAGCAGCTCAATGCTTCAGCAGCTCAAGGTTCCAGCAGCTCAAGGTTCCAGAAGCTCAAGGCTCCAGATGCTCAAGGTTCCAGAAGCACCAGCAGCTCAAGGTTCCAGCAGCTCAAGGTTCCAGCAGCTCAAGGTTCCAGAAGCACCAGCAGCTCAAGGTTCCAGCAGCTCAAGGTTCCAGAAGCACCAGCAGCTCAAGGTTCTAGAAGCTCAAGGCTCCAGATGCTCAAGGTTCCAGAAGCACCAGCAGCTCAAGGTTCCAGCAGCTCAAGGTTCCAGAAGCTCAAGGCTCCAGATGCTCAAGGTTCCAGAAGCACCAGCAGCTCAAGGTTCCAGCAGCTCAAGGTTCCAGCAGCTCAAGGTTCCAGCAGCTCAAGGTTCCAGAAGCACCAGCAGCTCAAGGTTCCAGAAGCTCAAGGCTCCAGATGCTCAAGGTTCCAGAAGCTCAAGGCTCCAGATGCTCAAGGTTCCAGATGCACCAGCAGCTCAAGGTTCCAGAAGCTCAAGGTTCCAGCAGCTCAAGGCTCCAGATGCTCAAGGCTCCAGATGCTCAAAGTTCCAGCAGCTCAATGTTCCAGCAGCTCAAGGTTCCAGCAGCTCAAGGTTCCAGAAGCACCAGCAGCTCAAGGCTCCAGCAGCTCAAGGTTCCAGAAGCTCAAGGCTCCAGATGCTCAAGGTTCCAGAACCACCAGCAGCTCAAGGTTCCAGCAGCTCAAGGTTCCAGAAGCACCAGCAGCTCAAGGTTCCAGCAGCTCAAGGTTCCAGAAGCACCAGCAGCTCAAGGTTCCAGCAGCTCAAGGTTCCAGCAGCTCAAGGTTCCAGAAGCACCAGCAGCTCAAGGTTCCAGCAGCTCAAGGTTCCAGAAGCACCAGCAGCTCAAGGTTCTAGAAGCTCAAGGCTCCAGATGCTCAAGGTTCCAGAAGCACCAGCAGCTCAAGGTTCCAGCAGCTCAAGGTTCCAGAAGCTCAAGGCTCCAGATGCTCAAGGCTCCAGATGCTCAAAGTTCCAGCAGCTCAATGTTCCAGCAGCTCAAGGTTCCAGCAGCTCAAGGTTCCAGAAGCACCAGCAGCTCAAGGCTCCAGCAGCTCAAGGTTCCAGAAGCTCAAGGCTCCAGATGCTCAAGGTTCCAGAACCACCAGCAGCTCAAGGTTCCAGCAGCTCAAGGTTCCAGAAGCACCAGCAGCTCAAGGTTCCAGCAGCTCAAGGTTCCAGAAGCACCAGCAGCTCAAGGTTCCAGCAGCTCAAGGTTCCAGCAGCTCAAGGTTCCAGAAGCACCAGCAGCTCAAGGTTCCAGAAGCTCAAGGCTCCAGATGCTCAAGGTTCCAGAAGCACCAGCAGCTCAAGGTTCCAGCAGCTCAAGGTTCCAGAAGCACCAGCAGCTCAAGGTTCCAGCAGCTCAAGGTTCCAGAAGCACCAGCAGCTCAAGGCTCCAGCAGCTCAAGGTTCCAGAAGCTCAAGGCTCCAGATGCTCAAGGTTCCAGATGCACCAGCAGCTCAAGGTTCCAGAAGCTCAAGGTTCCAGCAGCTCAAAGTTCCAGCAGCTCAAGGTTCCAGATGCTCAAGGTTCCAGAAGCACCAGCAGCTCAATGCTTCAGCAGCTCAAGGTTCCAGCAGCTCAAGGTTCCAGAAGCTCAAGGCTCCAGATGCTCAAGGTTCCAGAAGCACCAGCAGCTCAAGGTTCCAGCAGCTCAAGGTTCCAGCAGCTCAAGGTTCCAGAAGCACCAGCAGCTCAAGGTTCCAGCAGCTCAAGGTTCCAGAAGCACCAGCAGCTCAAGGTTCTAGAAGCTCAAGGCTCCAGATGCTCAAGGTTCCAGAAGCACCAGCAGCTCAAGGTTCCAGCAGCTCAAGGTTCCAGAAGCTCAAGGCTCCAGATGCTCAAGGTTCCAGAAGCACCAGCAGCTCAAGGTTCCAGCAGCTCAAGGTTCCAGCAGCTCAAGGTTCCAGCAGCTCAAGGTTCCAGAAGCACCAGCAGCTCAAGGTTCCAGAAGCTCAAGGCTCCAGATGCTCAAGGTTCCAGATGCACCAGCAGCTCAAGGTTCCAGAAGCTCAAGGTTCCAGCAGCTCAAGGCTCCAGATGCTCAAGGCTCCAGATGCTCAAAGTTCCAGCAGCTCAATGTTCCAGCAGCTCAAGGTTCCAGCAGCTCAAGGTTCCAGAAGCACCAGCAGCTCAAGGCTCCAGCAGCTCAAGGTTCCAGAAGCTCAAGGCTCCAGATGCTCAAGGTTCCAGAACCACCAGCAGCTCAAGGTTCCAGCAGCTCAAGGTTCCAGAAGCACCAGCAGCTCAAGGTTCCAGCAGCTCAAGGTTCCAGAAGCACCAGCAGCTCAAGGTTCCAGCAGCTCAAGGTTCCAGCAGCTCAAGGTTCCAGAAGCACCAGCAGCTCAAGGTTCCAGCAGCTCAAGGTTCCAGAAGCACCATCAGCTCAAGGTTCCAGCAGCTCAAGGCTACAGCAGCTCAAGGTTCCAGCAGCTCAAGGTTCCAGCAGCTCAAGGTTCCAGAAGCACCAGCAGCTCAAGGTTCCAGAAGCTCAATGCTCCAGATGCTCAAGGTTCCAGAAGCACCAGCAGCTCAAGGTTCCAGCAGCTCAAGGTTCCAGAAGCTCAAGGCTCCAGAAGCTCAAGGTTCCAGCAGCACCAGCAGCTCAAGGTTCCAGCAGCTCAAGGTTCCAGCAGCTCAAGGTTCCAGCAGCTCAAGGTTCCAGCAGCTCAAGGTTCCAGAAGCACCAGCAGCTCAAGGCTCCAGCAGCTCAAGGTTCCAGAAGCTCAAGGCTCCAGATGCTCAAGGTTCCAGATGCACCAGCAGCTCAAGGTTCCAGAAGCTCAAGGTTCCAGCAGCTCAAAGTTCCAGCAGCTCAAGGTTCCAGATGCTCAAGGTTCCAGAAGCACCAGCAGCTCAATGCTTCAGCAGCTCAAGGTTCCAGCAGCTCAAGGTTCCAGAAGCTCAAGGCTCCAGATGCTCAAGGTTCCAGAAGCACCAGCAGCTCAAGGTTCCAGCAGCTCAAGGTTCCAGCAGCTCAAGGTTCCAGAAGCACCAGCAGCTCAAGGTTCCAGCAGCTCAAGGTTCCAGAAGCACCAGCAGCTCAAGGTTCTAGAAGCTCAAGGCTCCAGATGCTCAAGGTTCCAGAAGCACCAGCAGCTCAAGGTTCCAGCAGCTCAAGGTTCCAGAAGCTCAAGGCTCCAGATGCTCAAGGTTCCAGAAGCACCAGCAGCTCAAGGTTCCAGCAGCTCAAGGCTCCAGCAGCTCAAGGTTCCAGCAGCTCAAGGTTCCAGAAGCACCAGCAGCTCAAGGTTCCAGAAGCTCAAGGCTCCAGATGCTCAAGGTTCCAGAAGCACCAGCAGCTCAAGGTTCCAGCAGCTCAAGGTTCCAGAAGCACCAGCAGCTCAAGGTTCCAGCAGCTCAAGGTTCCAGCAGCTCAAAGTTCCAGAAGCACCAGCAGCTCAAGGCTCCAGCAGCTCAAGGTTCCAGAAGCTCAAGGCTCCAGATGCTCAAGGTTCCAGATGCACCAGCAGCTCAAGGTTCCAGAAGCTCAAGGTTCCAGCAGCTCAAGGCTCCAGATGCTCAAGGCTCCAGATGCTCAAAGTTCCAGCAGCTCAATGTTCCAGCAGCTCAAGGTTCCAGCAGCTCAAGGTTCCAGAAGCACCAGCAGCTCAAGGCTCCAGCAGCTCAAGGTTCCAGAAGCTCAAGGCTCCAGATGCTCAAGGTTCCAGAACCACCAGCAGCTCAAGGTTCCAGCAGCTCAAGGTTCCAGAAGCACCAGCAGCTCAAGGTTCCAGCAGCTCAAGGTTCCAGAAGCACCAGCAGCTCAAGGTTCCAGCAGCTCAAGGTTCCAGCAGCTCAAGGTTCCAGAAGCACCAGCAGCTCAAGGTTCCAGCAGCTCAAGGTTCCAGAAGCACCATCAGCTCAAGGTTCCAGCAGCTCAAGGTTCCAGCAGCTCAAGGTTCCAGAAGCGCCAGCAGCTCAAGGCTCCAGCAGCCCAAGGTTCCAGAAGCTCAAGGCTCCAGATTCTCAAGGTTCCAGAAGCACCAGCAGCTCAAGGTTCCAGCAGCTCAAAGTTCCAGCAGCTCAAGGTTCCAGAAAGACCAGCAGCTCAAGGTTCCAGTAGCTCAAGGCTCCACATGCTCAAGGTTCCAGAAGAACCAGCAGCTCAAGGTTCCAGCAGCTCAAGGTTCCAGAAGCTCAAGGCTCCAGATGCTCAAGGTTCCAGAAGCACCAGCAGCTCAAGGTTCCAGCAGCTCAAGGTTCCAGAAGCACCAGCAGCTCAAGGTTCCAGAAGCTCAAGGCTCCAGATGCTCAAGGTTCCAGAAGCACCAGCAGCTCAAGGTTCCAGCAGCTCAAGGTTCCAGCAGCTCAAGGTTCCAGATGCTCAAGGTTCCAGATGCACCAGCAGCTCAAGGTTCCAGAAGCTCAAGGGTCCAGCAGCTCAAGGCTCCAGATGCTCAAGGCTCCAGATGCTCAAAGTTCCAGCAGCTCAAGGTTCCAGCAGCTCAAGGTTCCAGCAGCTCAAGGTTCCAGAAGCACCAGCAGCTCAAGGCTCCAGCAGCTCAAGGTTCCAGAAGCTATAGGCTCCAGATGCTCAAGGTTCCAGAACCACCAGCAGCTCAAGGTTCCAGCAGCTCAAGGTTCCAGAAGCACCAGCAGCTCAAGGTTCCAGCAGCTCAAGGTTCCAGAAGCACCAGCAGCTCAAGGTTCCAGCAGCTCAAGGCTCTAGCAGCTCAAGGTTCCAGAAGCACCAGCAGCTCAAGGTTCCAGAAGCTCAAGGCTCCAGATGCTCAAGGTTCCTGAAGCACCAGCAGCTCAAGGTTCCAGCAGCTCAAGGTTCCAGAAGCACCAGCAGCTCAAGGTTCCAGCAGCTCAAGGTTCCAGAAGCACCAGCAGCTCAAGGTTCCAGCAGCTCAAGGTTCCAGAAGCGCCAGCAGCTCAAGGCTCCAGCCGCTCAAGGTTCCAGAAGCTCAAGGCTCCAGATGCTCAAGGTTCCAGAAGCACCAGCAGCTCAAGGTTCCAGCAGCTCAAGGTTCCAGCAGCTCAAGGTTCCAGAAGCACCAGCAGCTCAAGGTTCCAGCAGCTCAAGGTTCCAGAAGCACCAGCAGCTCAAGGTTCCAGAAGCTCAAGGCTCCAGATGCTCAAGGTTCCAGAAGCACCAGCAGCTCAAGGTTCCAGCAGCTCAAGGTTCCAGAAGCTCAAGGCTCCAGATGCTCAAGGTTCCAGAAGCACCAGCAGCTCAAGGTTCCAGAAGCTCAAGGTTCCAGCAGCTCAAGGCTCCAGATGCTCAAGGCTCCAGAAGCACCAACAGCTCAAGGTTCCAGAAGCTCAAGGCTCCAGATGCTCAAGGTTCCAGAAGCACCAGCAGCTCAAGGTTCCAGCAGCTCAAGGTTCCAGCAGCTCAAGGTTCCAGAAGCACCAGCAGCTCAAGGTTCCAGCAGCTCAAGGTTCCAGCAGCACCAGCAGCTCAAGGTTCCAGCAGCTCAGGGTTCCAGAAGCACCAGCAGCTCAAGGCTGCAGCAGCTCAAGGTTCCAGAAGCTCAAGGTTCCAGAAGCACCAGCAGCTCAAGGTTCCAGAAGCTCAAGGCTCCAGAAGCTCAAGGTTCCAGAAGCACCAGCAGCTCAAGGTTCCAGCAGCTCAAGGTTCCAGAAGCTCAAGGCTCCAGATGCTCAAGGTTCCAGAAGCACCAGCAGCTCAAGGTTCCAGCAGCTCAAGGTTCCAGCAGCTCAAGGTTCCAGAAGCACCAGCAGCTCAAGGTTCCAGAAGCTCAAGGCTCCAGATGCTCAAGGTTCCAGAAGCACCAGCAGCTCAAGGTTCCAGCAGCTCAAGGTTCCAGAAGCACCAGCAGCTCAAGGTTCTAGCAGCTCAAGGTTCAAGCAGCTCAAAGTTCCAGAAGCACCAGCAGCTAAAGGCTCCAGCAGCTCAAGGTTCCAGAAGCTCAAGGCTCCAGATGCTCAAGGTTCCAGATGCACCAGCAGCTCAAGGTTCCAGAAGCTCAAGGTTCCAGCAGCTCAAGGCTCCAGATGCTCAAGGCTCCAGAAGCACCAGCAGCTCAAGGTTCCAGAAGCTCAAGGCTCCAGATGCTCAAGGTTCCAGAAGCACCAGCAGCTCAAGGTTCCAGCAGCTCAAGGTTCCAGCAGCTCAAGGTTCCAGAAGCACCAGCAGCTCAAGGTTCCAGCAGCTCAAGGTTCCAGCAGCACCAGCAGCTCAAGGTTCCAGCAGCTCAGGGTTCCAGAAGCACCAGCAGCTCAAGGCTGCAGCAGCTCAAGGTTCCAGCAGCTCAAGGTTCCAGAAGCACCAGCAGCTCAAGGCTCCAGCAGCTCAAGGTTCCAGAAGCTCAAGGCTCCAGATGCTCAAGGTTCCAGATGCACCAGCAGCTCAAGGTTCCAGAAGCTCAGGGTTCCAGCAGCTCAAGGTTCCAGCAGCTCAAGGTTCCAGCAGCTCAAGGTTCCAGAAGCACCAGCAGCTCAAGGCTCCAGCAGCTCAAGGTTCCAGCAGCTCAAGGTTCCAGAAGCACCAGCAACTCAAGGTTCCAGCAGCTCAAGGTTCCAGAAGCACCAGCAGCTCAAGGTTCCAGCAGCTCAAGGCTCCAGCAGCTCAGAGTTCCGGCAGCTCAAGGCTCCAGCAGCTCAAGGTTCCAGAAGCACCAGCAGCTCAAGGTTCCAGAAGCTCAAGGCTCCAGATGCTCAAGGTTCCAGAAGCACCAGCAGCTCAAGGTTCCAGCAGCTCAAGGTTCCAGCAGCTGAAGGTTCCAGAAGCACCAGCAGCTCAAGGTTCCAGCAGCTCAAGGTTCCAGCAGCACCAGCAGCTCAAGGTTCCAGCAGCTCAGGGTTACAGCAGCTCAAGGCTCCAGAAGCTAGAGGATCCAGAAGCTCAAGGTTCCAGCAGCTCAATGTTCCAGAAGCACCAGCAGCTCAAGGCTGCAGCAGCTCAAGGTTCCAGCAGCTCAAGGTTCCAGAAGCACCAGCAGCTCAAGGCTCCAGCAGCTCAAGGTTCCAGAAGCTCAAGGCTCCAGATGCTCAAGGTTCCAGATGCACCAGCAGCTCAAGGTTCCAGAAGCTCAGGGTTCCAGCAGCTCAAGGTTCCAGCAGCTCAAGGTTCCAGCAGCTCAAGGTTCCAGAAGCACCAGCAGCTCAAGGCTCCAGCAGCTCAAGGTTCCAGCAGCTCAAGGTTCCAGAAGCACCAGCAACTCAAGGTTCCAGCAGCTCAAGGTTCCAGAAGCACCAGCAGCTCAAGGTTCCAGCAGCTCAAGGCTCCAGCAGCTCAGAGTTCCGGCAGCTCAAGGCTCCAGCAGCTCAAGGTTCCAGAAGCACCAGCAGCTCAAGGTTCCAGAAGCTCAAGGCTCCAGATGCTCAAGGTTCCAGAAGCACCAGCAGCTCAAGGTTCCAGCAGCTCAAGGTTCCAGCAGCTGAAGGTTCCAGAAGCACCAGCAGCTCAAGGTTCCAGCAGCTCAAGGTTCCAGCAGCACCAGCAGCTCAAGGTTCCAGCAGCTCAGGGTTACAGCAGCTCAAGGCTCCAGAAGCTAGAGGTTCCAGAAGCTCAAGGTTCCAGCAGCTCAATGTTCCAGAAGCACCAGCAGCTCAAGGCTGCAGCAGCTCAAGGTTCCAGCAGCTCAAAGTTCCAGATGCACCAGCAGCTCAAGGTTCCAGAAGCTCAAGGTTCCAGCAGCTCAAGGCTCCAGATGCTCAAGGCTCCAGATGCTCAAAGTTCCAGAAGCTCAATGTTCCAGCAGCTCAAGGTTCCAGCAGCTCAAGGTTCCAGCAGCTCAAGGTTCCAGATGCTCAAGGTTCCAGATGCACCAGCAGCTCAAGGTTCCAGAAGCTCAAGGGTCCAGCAGCTCAAGGCTCCAGATGCTCAAGGCTCCAGATGCTCAAAGTTCCAGCAGCTCAAGGTTCCAGCAGCTCAAGGTTCCAGCAGCTCAAGGTTCCAGAAGCACCAGCAGCTCAAGGCTCCAGCAGCTCAAGGTTCCAGAAGCTATAGGCTCCAGATGCTCAAGGTTCCAGAACCACCAGCAGCTCAAGGTTCCAGCAGCTCAAGGTTCCAGAAGCACCAGCAGCTCAAGGTTCCAGCAGCTCAAGGTTCCAGAAGCACCAGCAACTCAAGGTTCCAGCAGCTCAAGGTTCCAGAAGCACCAGCAGCTCAAGGTTCCAGCAGCTCAAGGCTCCAGCAGCTCAGAGTTCCGGCAGCTCAAGGCTCCAGCAGCTCAAGGTTCCAGAAGCACCAGCAGCTCAAGGTTCCAGAAGCTCAAGGCTCCAGATGCTCAAGGTTCCAGAAGCACCAGCAGCTCAAGGTTCCAGCAGCTCAAGGTTCCAGCAGCTGAAGGTTCCAGAAGCACCAGCAGCTCAAGGTTCCAGCAGCTCAAGGTTCCAGCAGCACCAGCAGCTCAAGGTTCCAGCAGCTCAGGGTTACAGCAGCTCAAGGCTCCAGAAGCTAGAGGTTCCAGAAGCTCAAGGTTCCAGCAGCTCAATGTTCCAGAAGCACCAGCAGCTCAAGGCTGCAGCAGCTCAAGGTTCCAGCAGCTCAAAGTTCCAGAAGCACCAGCAACTCAAGGCTCCAGCAGCTCAAGGTTCCAGAAGCTCAAGGCTCCAGATGCTCAAGGTTCCAGATGCACCAGCAGCTCAAGGTTCCAGAAGCTCAAGGTTCCAGCAGCTCAAGGCTCCAGATGCTCAAGGCTCCAGATGCTCAAAGTTCCAGCAGCTCAATGTTCCAGCAGCTCAAGGTTCCAGCAGCTCAAGGTTCCAGCAGCTCAAGGTTCCAGAAGCACCAGCAGCTCAAGGTTCCAGCAGCTCAGGGTTACAGCAGCTCAAGGCTCCAGAAGCTAGAGGTTCCAGAAGCTCAAGGTTCCAGCAGCTCAATGTTCCAGAAGCACCAGCAGCTCAAGGCTGCAGCAGCTCAAGGTTCCAGCAGCTCAAAGTTCCAGAAGCACCAGCAGCTCAAGGCTCCAGCAGCTCAAGGTTCCAGAAGCTCAAGGCTCCAGAACCACCAGCAGCTCAAGGTTCCAGCAGCTCAAGGTTCCAGAAGCACCAGCAGCTCAAGGTTCCAGCAGATCAAGGTTCCAGAAGCACCAGCAGCTCAAGGATCCAGCAGCTCAAGGTTCCAGCAGCTCAAGGTTCCAGAAGCGCCAGCAGCTCAAGGCTCCAGCAGCCCAAGGTTCCAGAAGCTCAAGGCTCCAGATTCTCAAGGTTCCAGAAGCACCAGCAGCTCAAGGTTCCAGCAGCTCAAAGTTCCAGCAGCTCAAGGTTCCAGAAAGACCAGCAGCTCAAGGTTCCAGTAGCTCAAGGCTCCACATGCTCAAGGTTCCAGAAGCACCAGCAGCTCAAGGTTCCAGCAGCTCAAGGTTCCAGAAGCTCAAGGCTCCAGATGCTCAAGGTTCCAGAAGCACCAGCAGCTCAAGGTTCCAGCAGCTCAAGGTTCCAGAAGCACCAGCAGCTCAAGGTTCCAGAAGCTCAAGGCTCCAGATGCTCAAGGTTCCAGAAGCACCAGCAGCTCAAGGTTCCAGCAGCTCAAGGTTCCAGCAGCTCAAGGTTCCAGATGCTCAAGGTTCCAGATGCACCAGCAGCTCAAGGTTCCAGAAACTCAAGGGTCCAGCAGCTCAAGGCTCCAGATGCTCAAGGCTCCAGATGCTCAAAGTTCCAGCAGCTCAAGGTTCCAGCAGCTCAAGGTTCCAGCAGCTCAAGGTTCCAGAAGCACCAGCAGCTCAAGGCTCCAGCAGCTCAAGGTTCCAGAAGCTATAGGCTCCAGATGCTCAAGGTTCCAGAAGCACCAGCAGCTCAAGGTTCCAGCAGCTCAAGGTTCCAGAAGCACCAGCAGCTCAAGGTTCCAGCAGCTCAAGGTTCCAGAAGCACCAGCAGCTCAAGGTTCCAGCAGCTCAAGGCTCTAGCAGCTCAAGGTTCCAGAAGCACCAGCAGCTCAAGGTTCCAGAAGCTCAAGGCTCCAGATGCTCAAGGTTCCTGAAGCACCAGCAGCTCAAGGTTCCAGCAGCTCAAGGTTCCAGAAGCACCAGCAGCTCAAGGTTCCAGCAGCTCAAGGTTCCAGAAGCACCAGCAGCTCAAGGTTCCAGCAGCTCAAGGTTCCAGAAGCGCCAGCAGCTCAAGGCTCCAGCCGCTCAAGGTTCCAGAAGCTCAAGGCTCCAGATGCTCAAGGTTCCAGAAGCACCAGCAGCTCAAGGTTCCAGCAGCTCAAGGTTCCAGCAGCTCAAGGTTCCAGAAGCACCAGCAGCTCAAGGTTCCAGCAGCTCAAGGTTCCAGAAGCACCAGCAGCTCAAGGTTCCAGAAGCTCAAGGCTCCAGATGCTCAAGGTTCCAGAAGCACCAGCAGCTCAAGGTTCCAGCAGCTCAAGGTTCCAGAAGCTCAAGGCTCCAGATGCTCAAGATTCCAGAAGCACCAGCAGCTCAAGGTTCCAGCAGCTCAAGGTTCCAGCAGCTCAAGGTTCCAGCAGCTCAAGGTTCCAGAAGCACCAGCAGCTCAAGGTTCCAGAAGCTCAAGGCTCCAGATGCTCAAGGTTCCAGAAGCACCAGCAGCTCAAGGTTCCAGCAGCTCAAGGTTCCAGAAGCACCAGCAGCTCAAGGTTCCAGCAGCTCAAGGTTCCAGCAGCACCAGCAGCTCAAGGTTCCAGCAGCTCAGGGTTCCAGAAGCACCAGCAGCTCAAGGCTGCAGCAGCTCAAGGTTCCAGCAGCTCAAGGTTCCAGAAGCACCAGCAGCTCAAGGTTCCAGAAGCTCAAGGCTCCAGATGCTCAAGGTTCCAGAAGCACCAGCAGCTCAAGGTTCCAGCAGCTCAAGGTTCCAGAAGCTCAAGGCTCCAGATGCTCAAGGTTCCAGAAGCACCAGCAGCTCAAGGTTCCAGCAGCTCAAGGTTCCAGCAGCTCAAGGTTCCAGCAGCTCAAGGTTCCAGAAGCACCAGCAGCTCAAGGTTCCAGAAGCTCAAGGCTCCAGATGCTCAAGGTTCCAGAAGCACCAGCAGCTCAAGGTTCCAGCAGCTCAAGGTTCCAGAAGCACCAGCAGCTCAAGGTTCCAGCAGCTCAAGGTTCCAGCAGCTCAAAGTTCCAGAAGCACCAGCAGCTCAAGGCTCCAGCAGCTCAAGGTTCCAGAAGCTCAAGGCTCCAGATGCTCAAGGTTCCAGATGCACCAGCAGCTCAAGGTTCCAGAAGCTCAAGGTTCCAGCAGCTCAAGGCTCCAGATGCTCAAGGCTCCAGATGCTCAAAGTTCCAGCAGCTCAATGTTCCAGCAGCTCAAGGTTCCAGCAGCTCAAGGTTCCAGAAGCACCAGCAGCTCAAGGTTCCAGCAGCTCAAGGTTCCAGCAGCTCAAGGTTCCAGCAGCTCAAGGTTCCAGAAGCACCAGCAGCTCAAGGCTCCAGCAGCTCAAGGTTCCAGAAGCTCAAGGCTCCAGATGCTCAAGGTTCCAGATGCACTAGCAGCTCAAGGTTCCAGAAGCTCAAGGTTCCAGCAGCTCAAAGTTCCAGCAGCTCAAGGTTCCAGATGCTCAAGGTTCCAGAAGCACCAGCAGCTCAATGCTTCAGCAGCTCAAGGTTCCAGCAGCTCAAGGTTCCAGAAGCTCAAGGCTCCAGATGCTCAAGGTTCCAGAAGCACCAGCAGCTCAAGGTTCCAGCAGCTCAAGGTTCCAGCAGCTCAAGGTTCCAGAAGCACCAGCAGCTCAAGGTTCCAGCAGCTCAAGGTTCCAGAAGCACCAGCAGCTCAAGGTTCTAGAAGCTCAAGGCTCCAGATGCTCAAGGTTCCAGAAGCACCAGCAGCTCAAGGTTCCAGCAGCTCAAGGTTCCAGAAGCTCAAGGCTCCAGAAGCTCAAGGTTCCAGAAGCACCAGCAGCTCAAGGTTCCAGCAGCTCAAGGTTCCAGCAGCTCAAGGTTCCAGCAGCTCAAGGTTCCAGAAGCACCAGCAGCTCAAGGTTCCAGAAGCTCAAGGCTCCAGATGCTCAAGGTTCCAGAAGCACCAGCAGCTCAAGGTTCCAGCAGCTCAAGGTTCCAGAAGCACCAGCAGCTCAAGGTTCCAGCAGCTCAAGGTTCCAGCAGCTCAAAGTTCCAGAAGCACCAGCAGCTCAAGGCTCCAGCAGCTCAAGGTTCCAGAAGCTCAAGGCTCCAGATGCTCAAGGTTCCAGATGCACCAGCAGCTCAAGGTTCCAGAAGCTCAAGGTTCCAGCAGCTCAAGGCTCCAGATGCTCAAGGCTCCAGATGCTCAAAGTTCCAGCAGCTCAATGTTCCAGCAGCTCAAGGTTCCAGCAGCTCAAGGTTCCAGAAGCACCAGCAGCTCAAGGCTCCAGCAGCTCAAGGTTCCAGAAGCTCAAGGCTCCAGATGCTCAAGGTTCCAGAACCACCAGCAGCTCAAGGTTCCAGCAGCTCAAGGTTCCAGAAGCACCAGCAGCTCAAGGTTCCAGCAGCTCAAGGTTCCAGAAGCACCAGCAGCTCAAGGTTCCAGCAGCTCAAGGTTCCAGCAGCTCAAGGTTCCAGAAGCACCAGCAGCTCAAGGTTCCAGCAGCTCAAGGTTCCAGAAGCACCATCAGCTCAAGGTTCCAGCAGCTCAAGGCTCCAGCAGCTCAAGGTTCCAGCAGCTCAAGGTTCCAGCAGCTCAAGGTTCCAGAAGCACCAGCAGCTCAAGGTTCCAGAAGCTCAATGCTCCAGATGCTCAAGGTTCCAGAAGCACCAGCAGCTCAAGGTTCCAGCAGCTCAAGGTTCCAGAAGCTCAAGGCTCCAGAAGCTCAAGGTTCCAGCAGCACCAGCAGCTCAAGGTTCCAGCAGCTCAGGGTTACAGCAGCTCAAGGCTCCAGAAGCTAGAGGTTCCAGAAGCTCAAGGTTCCAGCAGCTCAATGTTCCAGAAGCACCAGCAGCTCAAGGCTGCAGCAGCTCAAGGTTCCAGCAGCTCAAAGTTCCAGAAGCACCAGCAACTCAAGGCTCCAGCAGCTCAAGGTTCCAGAAGCTCAAGGCTCCAGATGCTCAAGGTTCCAGATGCACCAGCAGCTCAAGGTTCCAGAAGCTCAAGGTTCCAGCAGCTCAAGACTCCAGATGCTCAAGGCTCCAGATGCTCAAAGTTCCAGCAGCTCAATGTTCCAGCAGCTCAAGGTTCCAGCAGCTCAAGGTTCCAGCAGCTCAAGGTTCCAGAAGCACCAGCAGCTCAAGGTTCCAGCAGCTCAGGGTTACAGCAGCTCAAGGCTCCAGAAGCTAGAGGTTCCAGAAGCTCAAGGTTCCAGCAGCTCAATGTTCCAGAAGCACCAGCAGCTCAAGGCTGCAGCAGCTCAAGGTTCCAGCAGCTCAAAGTTCCAGAAGCACCAGCAGCTCAAGGCTCCAGCAGCTCAAGGTTCCAGAAGCTCAAGGCTCCAGAAGCTCAAGTTTCCAGATGCACCAGCAGCTCAAGGTTCCAGAAGCTCAAGGTTCCAGCAGCTCAAGGCTCCAGATGCTCAAGGCTCCAGATGCTCAAAGTTCCAGCAGCTCAATGTTCCAGCAGCTCAAGGTTCCAGCAGCTCAAGGTTCCAGCAGCTCAAGGTTCCAGAAGCACCAGCAGCTCAAGGCTCCAGCAGCTCAAGGTTCCAGAAGCTCAAGGCTCCAGATGCTCAAGGTTCCAGAACCACCAGCAGCTCAAGGTTCCAGCAGCTCAAGGTTCCAGAAGCACCAGCAGCTCAAGGTTCCAGCAGCTCAAGGTTCCAGAAGCACCAGCAGCTCAAGGTTCCAGCAGCTCAAGGTTCCAGCAGCTCAAGGTTCCAGAAGCGCCAGCAGCTCAAGGCTCCAGCAGCCCAAGGTTCCAGAAGCTCAAGGCTCCAGATTCTCAAGGTTCCAGAAGCACCAGCAGCTCAAGGTTCCAGCAGCTCAAAGTTCCAGCAGCTCAAGGTTCCAGAAGCACCAGCAGCTCAAGGTTCCAGTAGCTCAAGGCTCCACATGCTCAAGGTTCCAGAAGCACCAGCAGCTCAAGGTTCCAGCAGCTCAAGGTTCCAGAAGCTCAAGGCTCCAGATGCTCAAGGTTCCAGAAGCACCAGCAGCTCAAGGTTCCAGCAGCTCAAGGTTCCAGAAGCACCAGCAGCTCAAGGTTCCAGAAGCTCAAGGCTCCAGATGCTCAAGGTTCCAGAAGCACCAGCAGCTCAAGGTTCCAGCAGCTCAAGGTTCCAGCAGCTCAAGGTTCCAGATGCTCAAGGTTCCAGATGCACCAGCAGCTCAAGGTTCCAGAAGCTCAAGGGTCCAGCAGCTCAAGGCTCCAGATGCTCAAGGCTCCAGATGCTCAAAGTTCCAGCAGCTCAAGGTTCCAGCAGCTCAAGGTTCCAGCAGCTCAAGGTTCCAGAAGCACCAGCAGCTCAAGGCTCCAGCAGCTCAAGGTTCCAGAAGCTATAGGCTCCAGATGCTCAAGGTTCCAGAACCACCAGCAGCTCAAGGTTCCAGCAGCTCAAGGTTCCAGAAGCACCAGCAGCTCAAGGTTCCAGCAGCTCAAGGTTCCAGAAGCACCAGCAGCTCAAGGTTCCAGCAGCTCAAGGCTCCAGCAGCTCAAGGTTCCAGAAGCACCAGCAGCTCAAGGTTCCAGAAGCTCAAGGCTCCAGATGCTCAAGGTTCCTGAAGCACCAGCAGCTCAAGGTTCCAGCAGCTCAAGGTTCCAGAAGCACCAACAGCTCAAGGTTCCAGAAGCTCAAGGCTCCAGATGCTCAAGGTTCCAGAAGCACGAGCAGCTCAAGGTTCCAGCAGCTCAAGGTTCCAGAAGCACCAGCAGCTCAAGCTTCCAGCAGCTCAAGGTTACAGCAGCTCAAGGTTCCAGCAGCTCAAGGTTCCAGAAGCACCAGCAGCTCAAGGTTCCAGCAGCTCAAGGCTCCAGCAGCTCAAAGTTCCAGCAGCTCAAGGCTCCAGCAGCTCAAGGTTCCAGAAGCACCAGCAGCTCAAGGTTCCAGAAGCTCAAGGCTCCAGATGCTCAAGGTTCCAGAAGCACCAGCAGCTCAAGGTTCCAGCAGCTCAAGGTTCCAGCAGCTGAAGGTTCCAGAAGCACCAGCAGCTCAAGGTTCCAGCAGCTCAAGGTTCCAGCAGCAATAGCAGCTCAAGGTTCCAGCAGCTCAGGGTTACAGCAGCTCAAGGCTCCAGAAGCTAGAGGTTCCAGAAGCTCAAGGTTCCAGCAGCTCAATGTTCCAGAAGCACCAGCAGCTCAAGGCTGCAGCAGCTCAAGGTTCCAGCAGTTCAAAGTTCCAGAAGCACCAGCAGCTCAAGGCTCCAGCAGCTCAAGGTTCCAGCAGCTCAAGGCTCCAGAAGCTCAAGGTTCCAGATGCACCAGCAGCTCAAGGTTCCAGAAGCTCAAGGTTCCAGCAGCTCAAGGCTCCAGATGCTCAAGGCTCCAGATGCTCAAAGTTCCAGCAGCTCAATGTTCCAGCAGCTCAAGGTTCCAGCAGCTCAAGGTTCCAGAAGCACCAGCAGCTCAAGGCTCCAGCAGCTCAAGGTTCCAGAAGCTCAAGGCTCCAGATGCTCAAGGTTCCAGAACCACCAGCAGCTCAAGGTTCCAGAAGCACCAGCAGCTCAAGGTTCCAGCAGCTCAAGGTTCCAGAAGCACCAGCAGCTCAAGGTTCCAGCAGCTCAAGGTTCCAGCAGCTCAAGGTTCCAGAAGCGCCAGCAGCTCAAGGCTCCAGCAGCTCAAGGCTCCAGCAGCTCAAGGTTCCAGAAGCTCAAGGCTCCAGATGCTCAAGGTTCCAGAAGCACCAGCAGCTCAAGGTTCCAGCAGCTCAAGGTTCCAGAAGCACCAGCAGCTCAAGGTTCCAGCAGCTCAAGGTTCCAGAAGCACCATCAGCTCAAGGTTCCAGCAGCTCAAGGCTCCAGCAGCTCAAGGTTCCAGCAGCTCAAGGCTCCAGCAGCTCAAGGTTCCAGAAGCACCAGCAGCTCAAGGTTCCAGAAGCTCAAGGCTCCAGATGCTCAAGGTTCCAGAAGCACCAGCAGCTCAAGGTTCCAGCAGCTCAAGGTTCCAGAAGCTCAAAGCTCCAGATGCTCAAGGTTCCAGAAGCACAAGCAGCTCAAGGTTCCAGCAGCTCAAGGTTCCAGCAGCTCAAGGTTCCAGAAGCACCAGCAGCTCAAGGTTCCAGAAGCTCAAGGCTCCAGATGCTCAAGGTTCCAGAAGCACCAGCAGCTCAAGGTTCCAGCAGCTCAAGGTTCCAGCAGCTCAAGGTTCCAGAAGCACCAGCAGCTCAAGGTTCCAGAAGCTCAAGGCTCCAGCAGCTCAAGGTTCCAGAAGCTCAAGGCTCCAGATGCTCAAGGTTCCAGAAGCACCAGCAGCTCAAGGTTCCAGCAGCTCAAGGTTCCAGCAGCTCAAGGTTCCAGAAGCACCAGCAGCACAAGGTTCCAGCAGCTCAAGGTTCCAGAAGCACCAGCAGCTCAAGGTTCCAGCAGCTCAAGGCTCCAGCAGCTCAAGGTTCCAGCAGCTCAAGGCTCCAGATGCTCAAGGTTCCAGAAGCACCAGCAGCTCAAGGTTCCAGCAGCTCAAGGTTCCAGCAGCTGAAGGTTCGAGAAGCACCAGCAGCTCAAGGTTCCAGCAGCTCAAGGTTCCAGCAGCACCAGCAGCTCAAGGTTCCAGCAGCTCAGGGTTACAGCAGCTCAAGGCTCCAGAAGCTAGAGGTTCCAGAAGCTCAAGGTTCCAGCAGCTCAAGGTTCCAGAAGCACCAGCAGCTCAAGGCTGCAGCAGCTCAAGGTTCCAGCAGCTCAAGGTTCCAGAAGCACCAGCAGCTCAAGGCTCCAGCAGCTCAAGGTTCCAGAAGCACCAGCAGCTCAAGGCTCCAGCAGCTCAAGGTTCCAGAAGCTCAAGGCTCCAGATGTTCAAGGTTCCAGATATACCAGCAGCTCAAGGTTCCAGAAGCTCAAGGGTCCAGCAGCTCAAGGCTCCAGATGCTCAAGGCTCCAGATGCTCAAAGTTCCAGCAGCTCAAGGTTCCAGCAGCTCAAGGTTCCAGCAGCTCAAGGTTCCAGAAGCACCAGCAGCTCAAGGCTCCAGCAGCTCAAGGTTCCAGAAGCTCAAGGCTCCAGATGCTCAAGGTTCCAGAACCACCAGCAGCTCAAGGTTCCAGCAGCTCAAGGTTCCAGAAGCACCAGCAGCTCAAGTTTCCAGCAGCTCAAGGTTCCAGAAGCACCAGCAGCTCAAGGTTCCAGCAGCTCAAGGTTCCAGAAGCGCCAGCAGCTCAAGGCTCCAGCAGCTCAAGGTTCCAGAAGCTCAAGGCTCCAGATGCTCAAGGTTCCAGAAGCACCAGCAGCTCAAGGTTCCAGCAGCTCAAGGTTCCAGCAGCTCAAGGTTCCAGAAGCACCAGCAGCTCAAGGTTCCAGCAGCTCAAGGTTCCAGAAGCACCAGCAGCTCAAGGTTCCAGAAGCTCAAGGCTCCAGATGCTCAAGGTTCCAGAAGCACCAGCAGCTCAAGGTTCCAGCAGCTCAAGGTTCCAGAAGCACCAGCAGCTCAAGGTTCCAGCAGCTCAAGGTTCCAGCAGCACCAGCAGCTCAAGGTTCCAGCAGCTCAGGGTTCCAGAAGCACCAGCAGCTCAAGGCTGCAGCAGCTCAAGGTTCCAGCAGCTCAAGGTTCCAGAAGCACCAGCAGCTCAAGGCTCCAGCAGCTCAAGGTTCCAGAAGCTCAAGGCTCCAGATGCTCAAGGTTCCAGATGCAACAGCAGCTCAAGGTTCCAGAAGCTCAGGGTTCCAGCAGCTCAAGGTTCCAGAAGCACCAGCAGCTCAAGGCTCCAGCAGCTCAAGGTTCCAGCAGCTCAAGGTTCCAGAAGCACCAGCAACTCAAGGTTCCAGCAGCTCAAGGTTCCAGAAGCACCAGCAGCTCAAGGTTCCAGAAGCTCAAGGCTCCAGATGCTCAAGGTTCCAGAAGCACCAGCAGCTCAAGGTTCCAGCAGCTCAAGGTTCCAGCAGCTGAAGGTTCCAGAAGCACCAGCAGCTCAAGGTTCCAGCAGCTCAAGGTTCCAGCAGCACCAGCAGCTCAAGGTTCCAGCAGCTCAGGGTTACAGCAGCTCAAGGCTCCAGAAGCTAGAGGTTCCAGAAGCTCAAGGTTCCAGCAGCTCAATGTTCCAGAAGCACCAGCAGCTCAAGGCTGCAGCAGCTCAAGGTTCCAGCAGCTCAAAGTTCCAGAAGCACCAGCAACTCAAGGCTCCAGCAGCTCAAGGTTCCAGAAGCTCAAGGCTCCAGATGCTCAAGGTTCCAGATGCACCAGCAGCTCAAGGTTCCAGAAGCTCAAGGTTCCAGCAGCTCAAGGCTCCAGATGCTCAAGGCTCCAGATGCTCAAAGTTCCAGCAGCTCAATGTTCCAGCAGCTCAAGGTTCCAGCAGCTCAAGGTTCCAGCAGCTCAAGGTTCCAGAAGCACCAGCAGCTCAAGGTTCCAGCAGCTCAGGGTTACAGCAGCTCAAGGCTCCAGAAGCTAGAGGTTCCAGCAGCTCAAGGTTCCAGAAGCACCAGCAGCTCAAGGCTGCAGCAGCTCAAGGTTCCAGCAGCTCAAGGTTCCAGAAGCACCAGCAGCTCAAGGCTCCAGCAGCTCAAGGTTCCAGAAGCACCAGCAGCTCAAGGCTCCAGCAGCTCAAGGTTCCAGAAGCTCAAGGCTCCAGATGTTCAAGGTTCCAGATATACCAGCAGCTCAAGGTTCCAGAAGCTCAAGGGTCCAGCAGCTCAAGGCTCCAGATGCTCAAGGCTCCAGATGCTCAAAGTTCCAGCAGCTCAAGGTTCCAGCAGCTCAAGGTTCCAGCAGCTCAAGGTTCCAGCAGCTCAAGGTTCCAGAAGCACCAGCAGCTCAAGGCTCCAGCAGCTCAAGGTTCCAGAAGCTCAAGGCTCCAGATGCTCAAGGTTCCAGAACCACCAGCAGCTCAAGGTTCCAGCAGCTCAAGGTTCCAGAAGCACCAGCAGCTCAAGTTTCCAGCAGCTCAAGGTTCCAGAAGCACCAGCAGCTCAAGGTTCCAGCAGCTCAAGGTTCCAGAAGCGCCAGCAGCTCAAGGCTCCAGCAGCTCAAGGTTCCAGAAGCTCAAGGCTCCAGATGCTCAAGGTTCCAGAAGCACCAGCAGCTCAAGGTTCCAGCAGCTCAAGGTTCCAGCAGCTCAAGGTTCCAGAAGCACCAGCAGCTCAAGGTTCCAGCAGCTCAAGGTTCCAGAAGCACCAGCAGCTCAAGGTTCCAGAAGCTCAAGGCTCCAGATGCTCAAGGTTCCAGAAGCACCAGCAGCTCAAGGTTCCAGCAGCTCAAGGTTCCAGAAGCACCAGCAGCTCAAGGTTCCAGCAGCTCAAGGTTCCAGCAGCACCAGCAGCTCAAGGTTCCAGCAGCTCAGGGTTCCAGAAGCACCAGCAGCTCAAGGCTGCAGCAGCTCAAGGTTCCAGCAGCTCAAGGTTCCAGAAGCACCAGCAGCTCAAGGCTCCAGCAGCTCAAGGTTCCAGAAGCTCAAGGCTCCAGATGCTCAAGGTTCCAGATGCAACAGCAGCTCAAGGTTCCAGAAGCTCAGGGTTCCAGCAGCTCAAGGTTCCAGAAGCACCAGCAGCTCAAGGCTCCAGCAGCTCAAGGTTCCAGCAGCTCAAGGTTCCAGAAGCACCAGCAACTCAAGGTTCCAGCAGCTCAAGGTTCCAGAAGCACCAGCAGCTCAAGGTTCCAGAAGCTCAAGGCTCCAGATGCTCAAGGTTCCAGAAGCACCAGCAGCTCAAGGTTCCAGCAGCTCAAGGTTCCAGCAGCTGAAGGTTCCAGAAGCACCAGCAGCTCAAGGTTCCAGCAGCTCAAGGTTCCAGCAGCACCAGCAGCTCAAGGTTCCAGCAGCTCAGGGTTACAGCAGCTCAAGGCTCCAGAAGCTAGAGGTTCCAGAAGCTCAAGGTTCCAGCAGCTCAATGTTCCAGAAGCACCAGCAGCTCAAGGCTGCAGCAGCTCAAGGTTCCAGCAGCTCAAAGTTCCAGAAGCACCAGCAACTCAAGGCTCCAGCAGCTCAAGGTTCCAGAAGCTCAAGGCTCCAGATGCTCAAGGTTCCAGATGCACCAGCAGCTCAAGGTTCCAGAAGCTCAAGGTTCCAGCAGCTCAAGGCTCCAGATGCTCAAGGCTCCAGATGCTCAAAGTTCCAGCAGCTCAATGTTCCAGCAGCTCAAGGTTCCAGCAGCTCAAGGTTCCAGCAGCTCAAGGTTCCAGAAGCACCAGCAGCTCAAGGTTCCAGCAGCTCAGGGTTACAGCAGCTCAAGGCTCCAGAAGCTAGAGGTTCCAGAAGCTCAAGGTTCCAGCAGCTCAATGTTCCAGAAGCACCAGCAGCTCAAGGCTGCAGCAGCTCAAGGTTCCAGCAGCTCAAAGTTCCAGAAGCACCAGCAGCTCAAGGCTCCAGCAGCTCAAGGTTCCAGAAGCTCAAGGCTCCAGATGCTCAAGGTTCCAGATGCACCAGCAGCTCAAGGTTCCAGAAGCTCAAGGTTCCAGCAGCTCAAGGCTCCAGATGCTCAAGGCTCCAGAAGCTCAAAGTTCCAGCAGCTCAATGTTCCAGCAGCTCAAGGTTCCAGCAGCTCAAGGTTCCAGCAGCTCAAGGTTCCAGAAGCACCAGCAGCTCAAGGCTCCAGCAGCTCAAGGTTCCAGAAGCTCAAGGCTCCAGAACCACCAGCAGCTCAAGGTTCCAGCAGCTCAAGGTTCCAGAAGCACCAGCAGCTCAAGGTTCCAGCAGATCAAGGTTCCAGAAGCACCAGCAGCTCAAGGTTCCAGCAGCTCAAGGTTCCAGCAGCTCAAGGTTCCAGAAGCGCCAGCAGCTCAAGGCTCCAGCAGCCCAAGGTTCCAGAAGCTCAAGGCTCCAGATTCTCAAGGTTCCAGAAGCACCAGCAGCTCAAGGTTCCAGCAGCTCAAAGTTCCAGCAGCTCAAGGTTCCAGAAAGACCAGCAGCTCAAGGTTCCAGTAGCTCAAGGCTCCACATGCTCAAGGTTCCAGAAGCACCAGCAGCTCAAGGTTCCAGCAGCTCAAGGTTCCAGAAGCTCAAGGCTCCAGATGCTCAAGGTTCCAGAAGCACCAGCAGCTCAAGGTTCCAGCAGCTCAAGGTTCCAGAAGCACCAGCAGCTCAAGGTTCCAGAAGCTCAAGGCTCCAGATGCTCAAGGTTCCAGAAGCACCAGCAGCTCAAGGTTCCAGCAGCTCAAGGCTCCAGCAGCTCAAGGTTCCAGATGCTCAAGGTTCCAGATGCACCAGCAGCTCAAGGTTCCAGAAGCTCAAGGGTCCAGCAGCTCAAGGCTCCAGATGCTCAAGGCTCCAGATGCTCAAAGTTCCAGCAGCTCAAGGTTCCAGCAGCTCAAGGTTCCAGCAGCTCAAGGTTCCAGAAGCACCAGCAGCTCAAGGCTCCAGCAGCTCAAGGTTCCAGAAGCTATAGGCTCCAGATGCTCAAGGTTCCAGAACCACCAGCAGCTCAAGGTTCCAGCAGCTCAAGGTTCCAGAAGCACCAGCAGCTCAAGGTTCCAGCAGCTCAAGGTTCCAGAAGCACCAGCAGCTCAAGGTTCCAGCAGCTCAAGGCTCTAGCAGCTCAAGGTTCCAGAAGCACCAGCAGCTCAAGGTTCCAGAAGCTCAAGGCTCCAGATGCTCAAGGTTCCTGAAGCACCAGCAGCTCAAGGTTCCAGCAGCTCAAGGTTCCAGAAGCACCAGCAGCTCAAGGTTCCAGCAGCTCAAGGTTCCAGAAGCACCAGCAGCTCAAGGTTCCAGCAGCTCAAGGTTCCAGAAGCGCCAGCAGCTCAAGGCTCCAGCCGCTCAAGGTTCCAGAAGCTCAAGGCTCCAGATGCTCAAGGTTCCAGAAGCACCAGCAGCTCAAGGTTCCAGCAGCTCAAGGTTCCAGCAGCTCAAGGTTCCAGAAGCACCAGCAGCTCAAGGTTCCAGCAGCTCAAGGTTCCAGAAGCACCAGCAGCTCAAGGTTCCAGAAGCTCAAGGCTCCAGATGCTCAAGGTTCCAGAAGCACCAGCAGCTCAAGGTTCCAGCAGCTCAAGGTTCCAGAAGCTCAAGGCTCCAGATGCTCAAGGTTCCAGAAGCACCAGCAGCTCAAGGTTCCAGCAGCTCAAGGTTCCAGCAGCTCAAGGTTCCAGAAGCACCAGCAGCTCAAGGTTCCAGCAGCTCAAGGTTCCAGCAGCACCAGCAGCTCAAGGTTCCAGCAGCTCAGGGTTCCAGAAGCACCAGCAGCTCAAGGCTGCAGCAGCTCAAGGTTCCAGAAGCACCAGCAGCTCAAGGTTCCAGAAGCTCAAGGCTCCAGATGCTCAAGGTTCCAGAAGCACCAGCAGCTCAAGGTTCCAGCAGCTCAAGGTTCCAGAAGCTCAAGGCTCCAGATGCTCAAGGTTCCAGAAGCACCAGCAGCTCAAGGTTCCAGCAGCTCAAGGTTCCAGCAGCTCAAGGTTCCAGAAGCACCAGCAGCTCAAGGTTCCAGAAGCTCAAGGCTCCAGATGCTCAAGGTTCCAGAAGCACCAGCAGCTCAAGGTTCCAGCAGCTCAAGGTTCCAGAAGCACCAGCAGCTCAAGGTTCCAGCAGCTCAAGGTTCCAGAAGCACCAGCAGCTCAAGGCTCCAGCAGCTCAAGGTTCCAGAAGCTCAAGGCTCCAGATGCTCAAGGTTCCAGATGCACCAGCAGCTCAAGGTTCCAGAAGCTCAAGGTTCCAGCAGCTCAAAGTTCCAGCAGCTCAAGGTTCCAGATGCTCAAGGTTCCAGAAGCACCAGCAGCTCAATGCTTCAGCAGCTCAAGGTTCCAGCAGCTCAAGGTTCCAGAAGCTCAAGGCTCCAGATGCTCAAGGTTCCAGAAGCACCAGCAGCTCAAGGTTCCAGCAGCTCAAGGTTCCAGCAGCTCAAGGTTCCAGAAGCACCAGCAGCTCAAGGTTCCAGCAGCTCAAGGTTCCAGAAGCACCAGCAGCTCAAGGTTCTAGAAGCTCAAGGCTCCAGATGCTCAAGGTTCCAGAAGCACCAGCAGCTCAAGGTTCCAGCAGCTCAAGGTTCCAGAAGCTCAAGGCTCCAGATGCTCAAGGTTCCAGAAGCACCAGCAGCTCAAGGTTCCAGCAGCTCAAGGTTCCAGCAGCTCAAGGTTCCAGCAGCTCAAGGTTCCAGAAGCACCAGCAGCTCAAGGTTCCAGAAGCTCAAGGCTCCAGATGCTCAAGGTTCCAGATGCACCAGCAGCTCAAGGTTCCAGAAGCTCAAGGTTCCAGCAGCTCAAGGCTCCAGATGCTCAAGGCTCCAGATGCTCAAAGTTCCAGCAGCTCAATGTTCCAGCAGCTCAAGGTTCCAGCAGCTCAAGGTTCCAGAAGCACCAGCAGCTCAAGGCTCCAGCAGCTCAAGGTTCCAGAAGCTCAAGGCTCCAGATGCTCAAGGTTCCAGAACCACCAGCAGCTCAAGGTTCCAGCAGCTCAAGGTTCCAGAAGCACCAGCAGCTCAAGGTTCCAGCAGCTCAAGGTTCCAGAAGCACCAGCAGCTCAAGGTTCCAGCAGCTCAAGGTTCCAGCAGCTCAAGGTTCCAGAAGCACCAGCAGCTCAAGGTTCCAGCAGCTCAAGGTTCCAGAAGCACCATCAGCTCAAGGTTCCAGCAGCTCAAGGCTACAGCAGCTCAAGGTTCCAGCAGCTCAAGGTTCCAGCAGCTCAAGGTTCCAGAAGCACCAGCAGCTCAAGGTTCCAGAAGCTCAATGCTCCAGATGCTCAAGGTTCCAGAAGCACCAGCAGCTCAAGGTTCCAGCAGCTCAAGGTTCCAGAAGCTCAAGGCTCCAGAAGCTCAAGGTTCCAGCAGCACCAGCAGCTCAAGGTTCCAGCAGCTCAAGGTTCCAGCAGCTCAAGGTTCCAGCAGCTCAAGGTTCCAGCAGCTCAAGGTTCCAGAAGCACCAGCAGCTCAAGGCTCCAGCAGCTCAAGGTTCCAGAAGCTCAAGGCTCCAGATGCTCAAGGTTCCAGATGCACCAGCAGCTCAAGGTTCCAGAAGCTCAAGGTTCCAGCAGCTCAAAGTTCCAGCAGCTCAAGGTTCCAGATGCTCAAGGTTCCAGAAGCACCAGCAGCTCAATGCTTCAGCAGCTCAAGGTTCCAGCAGCTCAAGGTTCCAGAAGCTCAAGGCTCCAGATGCTCAAGGTTCCAGAAGCACCAGCAGCTCAAGGTTCCAGCAGCTCAAGGTTCCAGCAGCTCAAGGTTCCAGAAGCACCAGCAGCTCAAGGTTCCAGCAGCTCAAGGTTCCAGAAGCACCAGCAGCTCAAGGTTCTAGAAGCTCAAGGCTCCAGATGCTCAAGGTTCCAGAAGCACCAGCAGCTCAAGGTTCCAGCAGCTCAAGGTTCCAGAAGCTCAAGGCTCCAGATGCTCAAGGTTCCAGAAGCACCAGCAGCTCAAGGTTCCAGCAGCTCAAGGCTCCAGCAGCTCAAGGTTCCAGCAGCTCAAGGTTCCAGAAGCACCAGCAGCTCAAGGTTCCAGAAGCTCAAGGCTCCAGATGCTCAAGGTTCCAGAAGCACCAGCAGCTCAAGGTTCCAGCAGCTCAAGGTTCCAGAAGCACCAGCAGCTCAAGGTTCCAGCAGCTCAAGGTTCCAGCAGCTCAAAGTTCCAGAAGCACCAGCAGCTCAAGGCTCCAGCAGCTCAAGGTTCCAGAAGCTCAAGGCTCCAGATGCTCAAGGTTCCAGATGCACCAGCAGCTCAAGGTTCCAGAAGCTCAAGGTTCCAGCAGCTCAAGGCTCCAGATGCTCAAGGCTCCAGATGCTCAAAGTTCCAGCAGCTCAATGTTCCAGCAGCTCAAGGTTCCAGCAGCTCAAGGTTCCAGAAGCACCAGCAGCTCAAGGCTCCAGCAGCTCAAGGTTCCAGAAGCTCAAGGCTCCAGATGCTCAAGGTTCCAGAACCACCAGCAGCTCAAGGTTCCAGCAGCTCAAGGTTCCAGAAGCACCAGCAGCTCAAGGTTCCAGCAGCTCAAGGTTCCAGAAGCACCAGCAGCTCAAGGTTCCAGCAGCTCAAGGTTCCAGCAGCTCAAGGTTCCAGAAGCACCAGCAGCTCAAGGTTCCAGCAGCTCAAGGTTCCAGAAGCACCATCAGCTCAAGGTTCCAGCAGCTCAAGGCTCCAGCAGCTCAAGGTTCCAGCAGCTCAAGGTTCCAGCAGCTCAAGGTTCCAGAAGCACCAGCAGCTCAAGGTTCCAGAAGCTCAATGCTCCAGATGCTCAAGGTTCCAGAAGCACCAGCAGCTCAAGGTTCCAGCAGCTCAAGGTTCCAGAAGCTCAAGGCTCCAGAAGCTCAAGGTTCCAGCAGCACCAGCAGCTCAAGGTTCCAGCAGCTCAGGGTTACAGCATCTCAAGGCTCCAGAAGCTAGAGGTTCCAGAAGCTCAAGGTTCCAGCAGCTCAATGTTCCAGAAGCACCAGCAGCTCAAGGCTGCAGCAGCTCAAGGTTCCAGCAGCTCAAAGTTCCAGAAGCACCAGCAACTCAAGGCTCCAGCAGCTCAAGGTTCCAGAAGCACCAGCAGCTCAAGGTTCCAGCAGCTCAAGGTTCCAGAAGCACCATCAGCTCAAGGTTCCAGCAGCTCAAGGCTACAGCAGCTCAAGGTTCCAGCAGCTCAAGGTTCCAGCAGCTCAAGGTTCCAGAAGCACCAGCAGCTCAAGGTTCCAGAAGCTCAATGCTCCAGATGCTCAAGGTTCCAGAAGCACCAGCAGCTCAAGGTTCCAGCAGCTCAAGGTTCCAGAAGCTCAAGGCTCCAGAAGCTCAAGGTTCCAGCAGCACCAGCAGCTCAAGGTTCCAGCAGCTCAAGGTTCCAGCAGCTCAAGGTTCCAGCAGCTCAAGGTTCCAGAAGCACCAGCAGCTCAAGGCTCCAGCAGCTCAAGGTTCCAGAAGCTCAAGGCTCCAGATGCTCAAGGTTCCAGATGCACCAGCAGCTCAAGGTTCCAGAAGCTCAAGGTTCCAGCAGCTCAAAGTTCCAGCAGCTCAAGGTTCCAGATGCTCAAGGTTCCAGAAGCACCAGCAGCTCAATGCTTCAGCAGCTCAAGGTTCCAGCAGCTCAAGGTTCCAGAAGCTCAAGGCTCCAGATGCTCAAGGTTCCAGAAGCACCAGCAGCTCAAGGCTCCAGCAGCTCAAGGTTCCAGAAGCTCAAGGCTCCAGAACCACCAGCAGCTCAAGGTTCCAGCAGCTCAAGGTTCCAGAAGCACCAGCAGCTCAAGGTTCCAGCAGATCAAGGTTCCAGAAGCACCAGCAGCTCAAGGTTCCAGCAGCTCAAGGTTCCAGAAGCGCCAGCAGCTCAAGGCTCCAGCAGCCCAAGGTTCCAGAAGCTCAAGGCTCCAGATTCTCAAGGTTCCAGAAGCACCAGCAGCTCAAGGTTCCAGCAGCTCAAAGTTCCAGCAGCTCAAGGTTCCAGAAAGACCAGCAGCTCAAGGTTCCAGTAGCTCAAGGCTCCACATGCTCAAGGTTCCAGAAGCACCAGCAGCTCAAGGTTCCAGCAGCTCAAGGTTCCAGAAGCTCAAGGCTCCAGATGCTCAAGGTTCCAGAAGCACCAGCAGCTCAAGGTTCCAGCAGCTCAAGGTTCCAGAAGCACCAGCAGCTCAAGGTTCCAGAAGCTCAAGGCTCCAGATGCTCAAGGTTCCAGAAGCACCAGCAGCTCAAGGTTCCAGCAGCTCAAGGCTCCAGCAGCTCAAGGTTCCAGATGCTCAAGGTTCCAGATGCACCAGCAGCTCAAGGTTCCAGAAGCTCAAGGGTCCAGCAGCTCAAGGCTCCAGATGCTCAAGGCTCCAGATGCTCAAAGTTCCAGCAGCTCAAGGTTCCAGAAGCTCAAGGTTCCAGCAGCTCAAGGTTCCAGAAGCACCAGCAGCTCAAGGCTCCAGCAGCTCAAGGTTCCAGAAGCTATAGGCTCCAGATGCTCAAGGTTCCAGAACCACCAGCAGCTCAAGGTTCCAGCAGCTCAAGGTTCCAGAAGCACCAGCAGCTCAAGGTTCCAGCAGCTCAAGGTTCCAGAAGCACCAGCAGCTCAAGGTTCCAGCAGCTCAAGGCTCTAGCAGCTCAAGGTTCCAGAAGCACCAGCAGCTCAAGGTTCCAGAAGCTCAAGGCTCCAGATGCTCAAGGTTCCTGAAGCACCAGCAGCTCAAGGTTCCAGCAGCTCAAGGTTCCAGAAGCACCAGCAGCTCAAGGTTCCAGCAGCTCAAGGTTCCAGAAGCACCAGCAGCTCAAGGTTCCAGCAGCTCAAGGTTCCAGAAGCGCCAGCAGCTCAAGGCTCCAGCCGCTCAAGGTTCCAGAAGCTCAAGGCTCCAGATGCTCAAGGTTCCAGAAGCACCAGCAGCTCAAGGTTCCAGCAGCTCAAGGTTCCAGCAGCTCAAGGTTCCAGAAGCACCAGCAGCTCAAGGTTCCAGCAGCTCAAGGTTCCAGAAGCACCAGCAGCTCAAGGTTCCAGAAGCTCAAGGCTCCAGATGCTCAAGGTTCCAGAAGCACCAGCAGCTCAAGGTTCCAGCAGCTCAAGGTTCCAGAAGCTCAAGGCTCCAGATGCTCAAGGTTCCAGAAGCACCAGCAGCTCAAGGTTCCAGCAGCTCAAGGTTCCAGCAGCTCAAGGTTCCAGCAGCTCAAGGTTCCAGAAGCACCAGCAGCTCAAGGTTCCAGAAGCTCAAGGCTCCAGATGCTCAAGGTTCCAGAAGCACCAGCAGCTCAAGGTTCCAGCAGCTCAAGGTTCCAGAAGCACCAGCAGCTCAAGGTTCCAGCAGCTCAAGGTTCCAGCAGCACCAGCAGCTCAAGGTTCCAGCAGCTCAGGGTTCCAGAAGCACCAGCAGCTCAAGGCTGCAGCAGCTCAAGGTTCCAGCAGCTCAAGGTTCCAGAAGCACCAGCAGCTCAAGGTTCCAGAAGCTCAAGGCTCCAGATGCTCAAGGTTCCAGAAGCACCAGCAGCTCAAGGTTCCAGCAGCTCAAGGTTCCAGAAGCTCAAGGCTCCAGATGCTCAAGGTTCCAGAAGCACCAGCAGCTCAAGGTTCCAGCAGCTCAAGGTTCCAGCAGCTCAAGGTTCCAGAAGCACCAGCAGCTCAAGGTTCCAGAAGCTCAAGGCTCCAGATGCTCAAGGTTCCAGAAGCACCAGCAGCTCAAGGTTCCAGCAGCTCAAGGTTCCAGAAGCACCAGCAGCTCAAGGTTCCAGCAGCTCAAGGTTCCAGAAGCACCAGCAGCTTAAGGCTCCAGCAGCTCAAGGTTCCAGAAGCTCAAGGCTCCAGATGCTCAAGGTTCCAGATGCACCAGCAGCTCAAGGTTCCAGAAGCTCAAGGTTCCAGCAGCTCAAAGTTCCAGCAGCTCAAGGTTCCAGATGCTCAAGGTTCCAGAAGCACCAGCAGCTCAATGCTTCAGCAGCTCAAGGTTCCAGCAGCTCAAGGTTCCAGAAGCTCAAGGCTCCAGATGCTCAAGGTTCCAGAAGCACCAGCAGCTCAAGGTTCCAGCAGCTCAAGGTTCCAGCAGCTCAAGGTTCCAGAAGCACCAGCAGCTCAAGGTTCCAGCAGCTCAAGGTTCCAGAAGCACCAGCAGCTCAAGGTTCTAGAAGCTCAAGGCTCCAGATGCTCAAGGTTCCAGAAGCACCAGCAGCTCAAGGTTCCAGCAGCTCAAGGTTCCAGAAGCTCAAGGCTCCAGATGCTCAAGGTTCCAGAAGCACCAGCAGCTCAAGGTTCCAGCAGCTCAAGGTTCCAGCAGCTCAAGGTTCCAGCAGCTCAAGGTTCCAGAAGCACCAGCAGCTCAAGGTTCCAGAAGCTCAAGGCTCCAGATGCCCAAGGTTCCAGAAGCACCAGCAGCTCAAGGTTCCAGCAGCTCAAGGTTCCAGAAGCACCAGCAGCTCAAGGTTCCAGCAGCTCAAGGTTCCAGCAGCTCAAAGTTCCAGAAGCACCAGCAGCTCAAGGCTCCAGCAGCTCAAGGTTCCAGAAGCTCAAGGCTCCAGATGCTCAAGGTTCCAGATGCACCAGCAGCTCAAGGTTCCAGAAGCTCAAGGTTCCAGCAGCTCAAGGCTCCAGATGCTCAAGGCTCCAGATGCTCAAAGTTCCAGCAGCTCAATGTTCCAGCAGCTCAAGGTTCCAGCAGCTCAAGGTTCCAGAAGCACCAGCAGCTCAAGGCTCCAGCAGCTCAAGGTTCCAGAAGCTCAAGGCTCCAGATGCTCAAGGTTCCAGAACCACCAGCAGCTCAAGGTTCCAGCAGCTCAAGGTTCCAGAAGCACCAGCAGCTCAAGGTTCCAGCAGCTCAAGGTTCCAGAAGCACCAGCAGCTCAAGGTTCCAGCAGCTCAAGGTTCCAGCAGCTCAAGGTTCCAGAAGCACCAGCAGCTCAAGGTTCCAGCAGCTCAAGGTTCCAGAAGCACCATCAGCTCAAGGTTCCAGCAGCTCAAGGCTCCAGCAGCTCAAGGTTCCAGCAGCTCAAGGTTCCAGCAGCTCAAGGTTCCAGAAGCACCAGCAGCTCAAGGTTCCAGAAGCTCAATGCTCCAGATGCTCAAGGTTCCAGAAGCACCAGCAGCTCAAGGTTCCAGCAGCTCAAGGTTCCAGAAGCTCAAGGCTCCAGAAGCTCAAGGTTCCAGCAGCACCAGCAGCTCAAGGTTCCAGCAGCTCAAGGTTCCAGCAGCTCAAGGTTCCAGCAGCTCAAGGTTCCAGAAGCACCAGCAGCTCAAGGCTCCAGCAGCTCAAGGTTCCAGAAGCTCAAGGCTCCAGATGCTCAAGGTTCCAGATGCACCAGCAGCTCAAGGTTCCAGAAGCTCAAGGTTCCAGCAGCTCAAAGTTCCAGCAGCTCAAGGTTCCAGATGCTCAAGGTTCCAGAAGCACCAGCAGCTCAATGCTTCAGCAGCTCAAGGTTCCAGAAGCACCAGCAGCTCAAGGTTCCAGAAGCTCAAGGCTCCAGATGCTCAAGGTTCCAGATGCACCAGCAGCTCAAGGTTCCAGAAGCTCAAGGTTCCAGCAGCTCAAGGCTCCAGATGCTCAAGGCTCCAGATGCTCAAAGTTCCAGCAGCTCAATGTTCCAGCAGCTCAAGGTTCCAGCAGCTCAAGGTTCCAGAAGCACCAGCAGCTCAAGGCTCCAGCAGCTCAAGGTTCCAGAAGCTCAAGGCTCCAGATGCTCAAGGTTCCAGAACCACCAGCAGCTCAAGGTTCCAGCAGCTCAAGGTTCCAGAAGCACCAGCAGCTCAAGGTTCCAGCAGCTCAAGGTTCCAGAAGCACCAGCAGCTCAAGGTTCCAGCAGCTCAAGGTTCCAGCAGCTCAAGGTTCCAGAAGCACCAGCAGCTCAAGGTTCCAGCAGCTCAAGGTTCCAGAAGCACCATCAGCTCAAGGTTCCAGCAGCTCAAGGCTCCAGCAGCTCAAGGTTCCAGCAGCTCAAGGTTCCAGCAGCTCAAGGTTCCAGAAGCACCAGCAGCTCAAGGTTCCAGAAGCTCAATGCTCCAGATGCTCAAGGTTCCAGAAGCACCAGCAGCTCAAGGTTCCAGCAGCTCAAGGTTCCAGAAGCTCAAGGCTCCAGAAGCTCAAGGTTCCAGCAGCACCAGCAGCTCAAGGTTCCAGCAGCTCAGGGTTACAGCAGCTCAAGGCTCCAGAAGCTAGAGGTTCCAGAAGCTCAAGGTTCCAGCAGCTCAATGTTCCAGAAGCACCAGCAGCTCAAGGCTGCAGCAGCTCAAGGTTCCAGCAGCTCAAAGTTCCAGAAGCACCAGCAACTCAAGGCTCCAGCAGCTCAAGGTTCCAGAAGCTCAAGGCTCCAGATGCTCAAGGTTCCAGAAGCACCAGCAGCTCAAGGCTCCAGCAGCTCAAGGTTCCAGAAGCTCAAGGCTCCAGAACCACCAGCAGCTCAAGGTTCCAGCAGCTCAAGGTTCCAGAAGCACCAGCAGCTCAAGGTTCCAGCAGATCAAGGTTCCAGAAGCACCAGCAGCTCAAGGTTCCAGCAGCTCAAGGTTCCAGAAGCGCCAGCAGCTCAAGGCTCCAGCAGCCCAAGGTTCCAGAAGCTCAAGGCTCCAGATTCTCAAGGTTCCAGAAGCACCAGCAGCTCAAGGTTCCAGCAGCTCAAAGTTCCAGCAGCTCAAGGTTCCAGAAAGACCAGCAGCTCAAGGTTCCAGTAGCTCAAGGCTCCACATGCTCAAGGTTCCAGAAGCACCAGCAGCTCAAGGTTCCAGCAGCTCAAGGTTCCAGAAGCTCAAGGCTCCAGATGCTCAAGGTTCCAGAAGCACCAGCAGCTCAAGGTTCCAGCAGCTCAAGGTTCCAGAAGCACCAGCAGCTCAAGGTTCCAGAAGCTCAAGGCTCCAGATGCTCAAGGTTCCAGAAGCACCAGCAGCTCAAGGTTCCAGCAGCTCAAGGCTCCAGCAGCTCAAGGTTCCAGATGCTCAAGGTTCCAGATGCACCAGCAGCTCAAGGTTCCAGAAGCTCAAGGGTCCAGCAGCTCAAGGCTCCAGATGCTCAAGGCTCCAGATGCTCAAAGTTCCAGCAGCTCAAGGTTCCAGAAGCTCAAGGTTCCAGCAGCTCAAGGTTCCAGAAGCACCAGCAGCTCAAGGCTCCAGCAGCTCAAGGTTCCAGAAGCTATAGGCTCCAGATGCTCAAGGTTCCAGAACCACCAGCAGCTCAAGGTTCCAGCAGCTCAAGGTTCCAGAAGCACCAGCAGCTCAAGGTTCCAGCAGCTCAAGGTTCCAGAAGCACCAGCAGCTCAAGGTTCCAGCAGCTCAAGGCTCTAGCAGCTCAAGGTTCCAGAAGCACCAGCAGCTCAAGGTTCCAGAAGCTCAAGGCTCCAGATGCTCAAGGTTCCTGAAGCACCAGCAGCTCAAGGTTCCAGCAGCTCAAGGTTCCAGAAGCACCAGCAGCTCAAGGTTCCAGCAGCTCAAGGTTCCAGAAGCACCAGCAGCTCAAGGTTCCAGCAGCTCAAGGTTCCAGAAGCGCCAGCAGCTCAAGGCTCCAGCCGCTCAAGGTTCCAGAAGCTCAAGGCTCCAGATGCTCAAGGTTCCAGAAGCACCAGCAGCTCAAGGTTCCAGCAGCTCAAGGTTCCAGCAGCTCAAGGTTCCAGAAGCACCAGCAGCTCAAGGTTCCAGCAGCTCAAGGTTCCAGAAGCACCAGCAGCTCAAGGTTCCAGAAGCTCAAGGCTCCAGATGCTCAAGGTTCCAGAAGCACCAGCAGCTCAAGGTTCCAGCAGCTCAAGGTTCCAGAAGCTCAAGGCTCCAGATGCTCAAGGTTCCAGAAGCACCAGCAGCTCAAGGTTCCAGCAGCTCAAGGTTCCAGCAGCTCAAGGTTCCAGCAGCTCAAGGTTCCAGAAGCACCAGCAGCTCAAGGTTCCAGAAGCTCAAGGCTCCAGATGCTCAAGGTTCCAGAAGCACCAGCAGCTCAAGGTTCCAGCAGCTCAAGGTTCCAGAAGCACCAGCAGCTCAAGGTTCCAGCAGCTCAAGGTTCCAGCAGCACCAGCAGCTCAAGGTTCCAGCAGCTCAGGGTTCCAGAAGCACCAGCAGCTCAAGGCTGCAGCAGCTCAAGGTTCCAGCAGCTCAAGGTTCCAGAAGCACCAGCAGCTCAAGGTTCCAGAAGCTCAAGGCTCCAGATGCTCAAGGTTCCAGAAGCACCAGCAGCTCAAGGTTCCAGCAGCTCAAGGTTCCAGAAGCTCAAGGCTCCAGATGCTCAAGGTTCCAGAAGCACCAGCAGCTCAAGGTTCCAGCAGCTCAAGGTTCCAGCAGCTCAAGGTTCCAGAAGCACCAGCAGCTCAAGGTTCCAGAAGCTCAAGGCTCCAGATGCTCAAGGTTCCAGAAGCACCAGCAGCTCAAGGTTCCAGCAGCTCAAGGTTCCAGAAGCACCAGCAGCTCAAGGTTCCAGCAGCTCAAGGTTCCAGAAGCACCAGCAGCTCAAGGCTCCAGCAGCTCAAGGTTCCAGAAGCTCAAGGCTCCAGATGCTCAAGGTTCCAGATGCACCAGCAGCTCAAGGTTCCAGAAGCTCAAGGTTCCAGCAGCTCAAAGTTCCAGCAGCTCAAGGTTCCAGAAGCACCAGCAGCTCAATGCTTCAGCAGCTCAAGGTTCCAGCAGCTCAAGGTTCCAGAAGCTCAAGGCTCCAGATGCTCAAGGTTCCAGAAGCACCAGCAGCTCAAGGTTCCAGCAGCTCAAGGTTCCAGCAGCTCAAGGTTCCAGAAGCACCAGCAGCTCAAGGTTCCAGCAGCTCAAGGTTCCAGAAGCACCAGCAGCTCAAGGTTCTAGAAGCTCAAGGCTCCAGATGCTCAAGGTTCCAGAAGCACCAGCAGCTCAAGGTTCCAGCAGCTCAAGGTTCCAGAAGCTCAAGGCTCCAGATGCTCAAGGTTCCAGAAGCACCAGCAGCTCAAGGTTCCAGCAGCTCAAGGTTCCAGCAGCTCAAGGTTCCAGCAGCTCAAGGTTCCAGAAGCACCAGCAGCTCAAGGTTCCAGAAGCTCAAGGCTCCAGATGCCCAAGGTTCCAGAAGCACCAGCAGCTCAAGGTTCCAGCAGCTCAAGGTTCCAGAAGCACCAGCAGCTCAAGGTTCCAGCAGCTCAAGGTTCCAGCAGCTCAAAGTTCCAGAAGCACCAGCAGCTCAAGGCTCCAGCAGCTCAAGGTTCCAGAAGCTCAAGGCTCCAGATGCTCAAGGTTCCAGATGCACCAGCAGCTCAAGGTTCCAGAAGCTCAAGGTTCCAGCAGCTCAAGGCTCCAGATGCTCAAGGCTCCAGATGCTCAAAGTTCCAGCAGCTCAATGTTCCAGCAGCTCAAGGTTCCAGCAGCTCAAGGTTCCAGAAGCACCAGCAGCTCAAGGCTCCAGCAGCTCAAGGTTCCAGAAGCTCAAGGCTCCAGATGCTCAAGGTTCCAGAACCACCAGCAGCTCAAGGTTCCAGCAGCTCAAGGTTCCAGAAGCACCAGCAGCTCAAGGTTCCAGCAGCTCAAGGTTCCAGAAGCACCAGCAGCTCAAGGTTCCAGCAGCTCAAGGTTCCAGCAGCTCAAGGTTCCAGAAGCACCAGCAGCTCAAGGTTCCAGCAGCTCAAGGTTCCAGAAGCACCATCAGCTCAAGGTTCCAGCAGCTCAAGGCTCCAGCAGCTCAAGGTTCCAGCAGCTCAAGGTTCCAGCAGCTCAAGGTTCCAGAAGCACCAGCAGCTCAAGGTTCCAGAAGCTCAATGCTCCAGATGCTCAAGGTTCCAGAAGCACCAGCAGCTCAAGGTTCCAGCAGCTCAAGGTTCCAGAAGCTCAAGGCTCCAGAAGCTCAAGGTTCCAGCAGCACCAGCAGCTCAAGGTTCCAGCAGCTCAAGGTTCCAGCAGCTCAAGGTTCCAGCAGCTCAAGGTTCCAGAAGTACCAGCAGCTCAAGGCTCCAGCAGCTCAAGGTTCCAGAAGCTCAAGGCTCCAGATGCTCAAGGTTCCAGATGCACCAGCAGCTCAAGGTTCCAGAAGCTCAAGGTTCCAGCAGCTCAAAGTTCCAGCAGCTCAAGGTTCCAGATGCTCAAGGTTCCAGAAGCACCAGCAGCTCAATGCTTCAGCAGCTCAAGGTTCCAGCAGCTCAAGGTTCCAGAAGCTCAAGGCTCCAGATGCTCAAGGTTCCAGAAGCACCAGCAGCTCAAGGTTCCAGCAGCTCAAGGTTCCAGAAGCACCAGCAGCTCAAGGTTCCAGCAGCTCAAGGTTCCAGAAGCACCAGCAGCTCAAGGTTCTAGAAGCTCAAGGCTCCAGATGCTCAAGGTTCCAGAAGCACCAGCAGCTCAAGGTTCCAGCAGCTCAAGGTTCCAGAAGCTCAAGGCTCCAGATGCTCAAGGTTCCAGAAGCACCAGCAGCTCAAGGTTCCAGCAGCTCAAGGCTCCAGCAGCTCAAGGTTCCAGCAGCTCAAGGTTCCAGAAGCACCAGCAGCTCAAGGTTCCAGAAGCTCAAGGCTCCAGATGCTCAAGGTTCCAGAAGCACCAGCAGCTCAAGGTTCCAGCAGCTCAAGGTTCCAGAAGCACCAGCAGCTCAAGGTTCCAGCAGCTCAAGGTTCCAGCAGCTCAAAGTTCCAGAAGCACCAGCAGCTCAAGGCTCCAGCAGCTCAAGGTTCCAGAAGCTCAAGGCTCCAGATGCTCAAGGTTCCAGATGCACCAGCAGCTCAAGGTTCCAGAAGCTCAAGGTTCCAGCAGCTCAAGGCTCCAGATGCTCAAGGCTCCAGATGCTCAAAGTTCCAGCAGCTCAATGTTCCAGCAGCTCAAGGTTCCAGCAGCTCAAGGTTCCAGAAGCACCAGCAGCTCAAGGCTCCAGCAGCTCAAGGTTCCAGAAGCTCAAGGCTCCAGATGCTCAAGGTTCCAGAACCACCAGCAGCTCAAGGTTCCAGCAGCTCAAGGTTCCAGAAGCACCAGCAGCTCAAGGTTCCAGCAGCTCAAGGTTCCAGAAGCACCAGCAGCTCAAGGTTCCAGCAGCTCAAGGTTCCAGCAGCTCAAGGTTCCAGAAGCACCAGCAGCTCAAGGTTCCAGCAGCTCAAGGTTCCAGAAGCACCATCAGCTCAAGGTTCCAGCAGCTCAAGGCTCCAGCAGCTCAAGGTTCCAGCAGCTCAAGGTTCCAGCAGCTCAAGGTTCCAGAAGCACCAGCAGCTCAAGGTTCCAGAAGCTCAATGCTCCAGATGCTCAAGGTTCCAGAAGCACCAGCAGCTCAAGGTTCCAGCAGCTCAAGGTTCCAGAAGCTCAAGGCTCCAGAAGCTCAAGGTTCCAGCAGCACCAGCAGCTCAAGGTTCCAGCAGCTCAGGGTTACAGCAGCTCAAGGCTCCAGAAGCTAGAGGTTCCAGAAGCTCAAGGTTCCAGCAGCTCAATGTTCCAGAAGCACCAGCAGCTCAAGGCTGCAGCAGCTCAAGGTTCCAGCAGCTCAAAGTTCCAGAAGCACCAGCAACTCAAGGCTCCAGCAGCTCAAGGTTCCAGAAGCTCAAGGCTCCAGATGCTCAAGGTTCCAGATGCACCAGCAGCTCAAGGTTCCAGAAGCTCAAGGTTCCAGCAGCTCAAGGCTCCAGATGCTCAAGGCTCCAGATGCTCAAAGTTCCAGCAGCTCAATGTTCCAGCAGCTCAAGGTTCCAGCAGCTCAAGGTTCCAGCAGCTCAAGGTTCCAGAAGCACCAGCAGCTCAAGGTTCCAGCAGCTCAGGGTTACAGCAGCTCAAGGCTCCAGAAGCTAGAGGTTCCAGAAGCTCAAGGTTCCAGCAGCTCAATGTTCCAGAAGCACCAGCAGCTCAAGGCTGCAGCAGCTCAAGGTTCCAGCAGCTCAAAGTTCCAGAAGCACCAGCAGCTCAAGGCTCCAGCAGCTCAAGGTTCCAGAAGCTCAAGGCTCCAGAAGCTCAAGTTTCCAGATGCACCAGCAGCTCAAGGTTCCAGAAGCTCAAGGTTCCAGCAGCTCAAGGCTCCAGATGCTCAAGGCTCCAGATGCTCAAAGTTCCAGCAGCTCAATGTTCCAGCAGCTCAAGGTTCCAGCAGCTCAAGGTTCCAGCAGCTCAAGGTTCCAGAAGCACCAGCAGCTCAAGGCTCCAGCAGCTCAAGGTTCCAGAAGCTCAAGGCTCCAGATGCTCAAGGTTCCAGAACCACCAGCAGCTCAAGGTTCCAGCAGCTCAAGGTTCCAGAAGCACCAGCAGCTCAAGGTTCCAGCAGCTCAAGGTTCCAGAAGCACCAGCAGCTCAAGGTTCCAGCAGCTCAAGGTTCCAGCAGCTCAAGGTTCCAGAAGCGCCAGCAGCTCAAGGCTCCAGCAGCCCAAGGTTCCAGAAGCTCAAGGCTCCAGATTCTCAAGGTTCCAGAAGCACCAGCAGCTCAAGGTTCCAGCAGCTCAAAGTTCCAGCAGCTCAAGGTTCCAGAAGCACCAGCAGCTCAAGGTTCCAGTAGCTCAAGGCTCCACATGCTCAAGGTTCCAGAAGCACCAGCAGCTCAAGGTTGCAGCAGCTCAAGGTTCCAGAAGCTCAAGGCTCCAGATGCTCAAGGTTCCAGAAGCACCAGCAGCTCAAGGTTCCAGCAGCTCAAGGTTCCAGAAGCACCAGCAGCTCAAGGTTCCAGAAGCTCAAGGCTCCAGATGCTCAAGGTTCCAGAAGCACCAGCAGCTCAAGGTTCCAGCAGCTCAAGGTTCCAGCAGCTCAAGGTTCCAGATGCTCAAGGTTCCAGATGCACCAGCAGCTCAAGGTTCCAGAAGCTCAAGGGTCCAGCAGCTCAAGGCTCCAGATGCTCAAGGCTCCAGATGCTCAAAGTTCCAGCAGCTCAAGGTTCCAGCAGCTCAAGGTTCCAGCAGCTCAAGGTTCCAGAAGCACCAGCAGCTCAAGGCTCCAGCAGCTCAAGGTTCCAGAAGCTATAGGCTCCAGATGCTCAAGGTTCCAGAACCACCAGCAGCTCAAGGTTCCAGCAGCTCAAGGTTCCAGAAGCACCAGCAGCTCAAGGTTCCAGCAGCTCAAGGTTCCAGAAGCACCAGCAGCTCAAGGTTCCAGCAGCTCAAGGCTCCAGCAGCTCAAGGTTCCAGAAGCACCAGCAGCTCAAGGTTCCAGAAGCTCAAGGCTCCAGCAGCTCAAGGTTCCTGAAGCACCAGCAGCTCAAGGTTCCAGCAGCTCAAGGTTCCAGAAGCACCAGCAGCTCAAGGTTCCAGCAGCTCAAGGCTCCAGCAGCTCAAGGTTCCAGAAGCACCAGCAGCTCAAGGTTCCAGCAGCTCAAGGCTCCAGCAGCTCAAGGTTCCAGAAGCACCAGCAGCTCAAGGTTCCAGCAGCTCAAGGCTCCAGCAGCTCAAGGTTCCTGAAGCACCAGCAGCTCAAGGTTCCAGCAGCTCAAGGTTCCAGAAGCACCAGCAGCTCAAGGTTCCAGAAGCTCAAGGCTCCAGATGCTCAAGGTTCCAGAAGCACGAGCAGCTCAAGGTTCCAGCAGCTCAAGGTTCCAGAAGCACCAGCAGCTCAAGCTTCCAGCAGCTCAAGGTTCCAGCAGCTCAAGGTTCCAGCAGCTCAAGGTTCCAGAAGCACCAGCAGCTCAAGGTTCCAGCAGCTCAAGGCTCCAGCAGCTCAAAGTTCCAGCAGCTCAAGGCTCCAGCAGCTCAAGGTTCCAGAAGCACCAGCAGCTCAAGGTTCCAGAAGCTCAAGGCTCCAGATGCTCAAGGTTCCAGAAGCACCAGCAGCTCAAGGTTCCAGCAGCTCAAGGTTCCAGCAGCTGACGGTTCCAGAAGCACCAGCAGCTCAAGGTTCCAGCAGCTCAAGGTTCCAGCAGCACCAGCAGCTCAAGGTTCCAGCAGCTCAGGGTTACAGCAGCTCAAGGCTCCAGAAGCTAGAGGTTCCAGAAGCTCAAGGTTCCAGCAGCTCAATGTTCCAGAAGCACCAGCAGCTCAAGGCTGCAGCAGCTCAAGGTTCCAGCAGTTCAAAGTTCCAGAAGCACCAGCAGCTCAAGGCTCCAGCAGCTCAAGGTTCCAGCAGCTCAAGGCTCCAGAAGCTCAAGGTTCCAGATGCACCAGCAGCTCAAGGTTCCAGAAGCTCAAGGTTCCAGCAGCTCAAGGCTCCAGATGCTCAAGGCTCCAGATGCTCAAAGTTCCAGCAGCTCAATGTTCCAGCAGCTCAAGGTTCCAGCAGCTCAAGGTTCCAGAAGCACCAGCAGCTCAAGGCTCCAGCAGCTCAAGGTTCCAGAAGCTCAAGGTTCCAGCAGCTCAAGGTTCCAGCAGCTCAAGGTTCCAGAAGCACCAGCAGCTCAAGGTTCCAGCAGCTCAAGGTTCCAGAAGCACCATCAGCTCAAGGTTCCAGCAGCTCAAGGCTCCAGCAGCTCAAGGTTCCAGCAGCTCAAGGCTCCAGCAGCTCAAGGTTCCAGAAGCACCAGCAGCTCAAGGTTCCAGAAGCTCAAGGCTCCAGATGCTCAAGGTTCCAGAAGCACCAGCAGCTCAAGGTTCCAGCAGCTCAAGGTTCCAGAAGCTCAAGGCTCCAGATGCTCAAGGTTCCAGAAGCACAAGCAGCTCAAGGTTCCAGCAGCTCAAGGATCCAGCAGCTCAAGGTTCCAGAAGCACCAGCAGCTCAAGGTTCCAGAAGCTCAAGGCTCCAGATGCTCAAGGTTCCAGAAGCACCAGCAGCTCAAGGTTCCAGCAGCTCAAGGTTCCAGCAGCTCAAGGTTCCAGAAGCACCAGCAGCTCAAGGTTCCAGAAGCTCAAGGCTCCAGCAGCTCAAGGTTCCAGAAGCTCAAGGCTCCAGATGCTCAAGGTTCCAGAAGCACCAGCAGCTCAAGGTTCCAGCAGCTCAAGGTTCCAGCAGCTCAAGGTTCCAGAAGCACCAGCAGCTCAAGGTTCCAGCAGCTCAAGGTTCCAGAAGCACCAGCAGCTCAAGGTTCCAGCAGCTCAAGGCTCCAGCAGCTCAGGGTTACAGCAGCTCAAGGCTCCAGAAGCTAGAGGTTCCAGAAGCTCAAGGTTCCAGCAGCTCAAGGTTCCAGAAGCACCAGCAGCTCAAGGCTGCAGCAGCTCAAGGTTCCAGAAGCACCAGCAGCTCAAGGTTCCAGCAGCTCAAGGTTCCAGAAGCACCAGCAGCTCAAGGCTCCAGCAGCTCAAGGTTCCAGAAGCACCAGCAGCTCAAGGTTCCAGCAGCTCAAGGTTCCAGAAGCACCAGCAGCTCAAGGCTCCAGCAGCTCAAGGTTCCAGAAGCACCAGCAGCTCAAGGCTCCAGCAGCTCAAGGTTCCAGAAGCTCAAGGCTCCAGATGTTCAAGGTTCCAGATATACCAGCAGCTCAAGGTTCCAGAAGCTCAAGGGTCCAGCAGCTCAAGGCTCCAGATGCTCAAGGCTCCAGATGCTCAAAGTTCCAGCAGCTCAAGGTTCCAGCAGCTCAAGGTTCCAGCAGCTCAAGGTTCCAGCAGCTCAAGGTTCCAGAAGCACCAGCAGCTCAAGGCTCCAGCAGCTCAAGGTTCCAGAAGCTTAAGGCTCCAGATGCTCAAGGTTCCAGAACCACCAGCAGCTCAAGGTTCCAGCAGCTCAAGGTTCCAGAAGCACCAGCAGCTCAAGGTTCCAGCAGCTCAAGGTTCCAGAAGCACCAGCAGCTCAAGGTTCCAGCAGCTCAAGGTTCCAGAAGCGCCAGCAGCTCAAGGCTCCAGCAGCTCAAGGTTCCAGAAGCTCAAGGCTCCAGATGCTCAAGGTTCCAGAAGCACCAGCAGCTCAAGGTTCCAGCAGCTCAAGGTTCCAGCAGCTCAAGGTTCCAGAAGCACCAGCAGCTCAAGGTTCCAGCAGCTCAAGGTTCCAGAAGCACCAGCAGCTCAAGGTTCCAGAAGCTCAAGGCTCCAGATGCTCAAGGTTCCAGAAGCACCAGCAGCTCAAGGTTCCAGCAGCTCAAGGTTCCAGCAGCTCAAGGTTCCAGAAGCACCAGCAGCTCAAGGTTCCAGCAGCTCAAGGTTCCAGCAGCACCAGCAGCTCAAGGTTCCAGCAGCTCAGGGTTCCAGAAGCACCAGCAGCTCAAGGCTGCAGCAGCTCAAGGTTCCAGCAGCTCAAGGTTCCAGAAGCACCAGCAGCTCAAGGCTCCAGCAGCTCAAGGTTCCAGAAGCTCAAGGCTCCAGATGCTCAAGGTTCCAGATGCAACAGCAGCTCAAGGTTCCAGAAGCTCAGGGTTCCAGCAGCTCAAGGTTCCAGAAGCACCAGCAGCTCAAGGCTCCAGCAGCTCAAGGTTCCAGCAGCTCAAGGTTCCAGAAGCACCAGCAACTCAAGGTTCCAGCAGCTCAAGGTTCCAGAAGCACCAGCAGCTCAAGGTTCCAGCAGCTCAAGGCTCCAGCAGCTCAGAGTTCCGGCAGCTCAAGGCTCCAGCAGCTCAAGGTTCCAGAAGCACCAGCAGCTCAAGGTTCCAGAAGCTCAAGGCTCCAGATGCTCAAGGTTCCAGAAGCACCAGCAGCTCAAGGTTCCAGCAGCTCAAGGTTCCAGCAGCTGAAGGTTCCAGAAGCACCAGCAGCTCAAGGTTCCAGCAGCTCAAGGTTCCAGCAGCACCAGCAGCTCAAGGTTCCAGCAGCTCAGGGTTACAGCAGCTCAAGGCTCCAGAAGCTAGAGGTTCCAGAAGCTCAAGGTTCCAGCAGCTCAATGTTCCAGAAGCACCAGCAGCTCAAGGCTGCAGCAGCTCAAGGTTCCAGCAGCTCAAAGTTCCAGAAGCACCAGCAACTCAAGGCTCCAGCAGCTCAAGGTTCCAGAAGCTCAAGGCTCCAGATGCTCAAGGTTCCAGATGCACCAGCAGCTCAAGGTTCCAGAAGCTCAAGGTTCCAGCAGCTCAAGGCTCCAGATGCTCAAGGCTCCAGATGCTCAAAGTTCCAGCAGCTCAATGTTCCAGCAGCTCAAGGTTCCAGCAGCTCAAGGTTCCAGCAGCTCAAGGTTCCAGAAGCACCAGCAGCTCAAGGTTCCAGCAGCTCAGGGTTACAGCAGCTCAAGGCTCCAGAAGCTAGAGGTTCCAGAAGCTCAAGGTTCCAGCAGCTCAATGTTCCAGAAGCACCAGCAGCTCAAGGCTGCAGCAGCTCAAGGTTCCAGCAGCTCAAAGTTCCAGAAGCACCAGCAGCTCAAGGCTCCAGCAGCTCAAGGTTCCAGAAGCTCAAGGCTCCAGATGCTCAAGGTTCCAGATGCACCAGCAGCTCAAGGTTCCAGAAGCTCAAGGTTCCAGCAGCTCAAGGCTCCAGATGCTCAAGGCTCCAGATGCTCAAAGTTCCAGCAGCTCAATGTTCCAGAAGCACCAGCAGCTCAAGGCTGCAGCAGCTCAAGGTTCCAGCAGCTCAAAGTTCCAGAAGCACCAGCAGCTCAAGGCTCCAGCAGCTCAAGGTTCCAGAAGCTCAAGGCTCCAGATGCTCAAGGTTCCAGATGCACCAGCAGCTCAAGGTTCCAGAAGCTCAAGGTTCCAGCAGCTCAAGGCTCCAGATGCTCAAGGCTCCAGATGCTCAAAGTTCCAGCAGCTCAATGTTCCAGCAGCTCAAGGTTCCAGCAGCTCAAGGTTCCAGCAGCTCAAGGTTCCAGAAGCACCAGCAGCTCAAGGCTCCAGCAGCTCAAGGTTCCAGAAGCTCAAGGCTCCAGAACCACCAGCAGCTCAAGGTTCCAGCAGCTCAAGGTTCCAGAAGCAACAGCAGCTCAAGGTTCCAGCAGATCAAGGTTCCAGAAGCACCAGCAGCTCAAGGTTCCAGAAGCTCAAGGTTCCAGCAGCTCAAGGTTCCAGAAGCGCCAGCAGCTCAAGGCTCCAGCAGCCCAAGGTTCCAGAAGCTCAAGGCTCCAGATTCTCAAGGTTCCAGAAGCACCAGCAGCTCAAGGTTCCAGCAGCTCAAAGTTCCAGCAGCTCAAGGTTCCAGAAAGACCAGCAGCTCAAGGTTCCAGTAGCTCAAGGCTCCACATGCTCAAGGTTCCAGAAGCACCAGCAGCTCAAGGTTCCAGCAGCTCAAGGTTCCAGAAGCTCAAGGCTCCAGATGCTCAAGGTTCCAGAAGCACCAGCAGCTCAAGGTTCCAGCAGCTCAAGGTTCCAGAAGCACCAGCAGCTCAAGGTTCCAGAAGCTCAAGGCTCCAGATGCTCAAGGTTCCAGAAGCACCAGCAGCTCAAGGTTCCAGCAGCTCAAGGTTCCAGATGCTCAAGGTTCCAGATGCACCAGCAGCTCAAGGTTCCAGAAGCTCAAGGGTCCAGCAGCTCAAGGCTCCAGATGCTCAAGGCTCCAGATGCTCAAAGTTCCAGCAGCTCAAGGTTCCAGCAGCTCAAGGTTCCAGAAGCACCAGCAGCTCAAGGCTCCAGCAGCTCAAGGTTCCAGAAGCTATAGGCTCCAGATGCTCAAGGTTCCAGAACCACCAGCAGCTCAAGGTTCCAGCAGCTCAAGGTTCCAGAAGCACCAGCAGCTCAAGGTTCCAGCAGCTCAAGGTTCCAGAAGCACCAGCAGCTCAAGGTTCCAGCAGCTCAAGGCTCTAGCAGCTCAAGGTTCCAGAAGCACCAGCAGCTCAAGGTTCCAGAAGCTCAAGGCTCCAGATGCTCAAGGTTCCTGAAGCACCAGCAGCTCAAGGTTCCAGCAGCTCAAGGTTCCAGAAGCACCAGCAGCTCAAGGTTCCAGCAGCTCAAGGTTCCAGAAGCACCAGCAGCTCAAGGTTCCAGCAGCTCAAGGTTCCAGAAGCGCCAGCAGCTCAAGGCTCCAGCCGCTCAAGGTTCCAGAAGCTCAAGGCTCCAGATGCTCAAGGTTCCAGAAGCACCAGCAGCTCAAGGTTCCAGCAGCTCAAGGTTCCAGCAGCTCAAGGTTCCAGAAGCACCAGCAGCTCAAGGTTCCAGCAGCTCAAGGTTCCAGAAGCACCAGCAGCTCAAGGTTCCAGAAGCTCAAGGCTCCAGATGCTCAAGGTTCCAGAAGCACCAGCAGCTCAAGGTTCCAGCAGCTCAAGGTTCCAGAAGCTCAAGGCTCCAGATGCTCAAGGTTCCAGAAGCACCAGCAGCTCAAGGTTCCAGCAGCTCAAGGTTCCAGCAGCTCAAGGTTCCAGCAGCTCAAGGTTCCAGAAGCACCAGCAGCTCAAGGTTCCAGAAGCTCAAGGCTCCAGATGCTCAAGGTTCCAGAAGCTCAAGGTTCCAGCAGCTCAAGGCTCCAGATGCTCAAGGCTCCAGATGCTCAAAGTTCCAGCAGCTCAATGTTCCAGCAGCTCAAGGTTCCAGCAGCTCAAGGTTCCAGCAGCTCAAGGTTCCAGAAGCACCAGCAGCTCAAGGTTCCAGCAGCTCAAGGTTCCAGCAGCTCAAGGTTCCAGCAGCTCAAGGTTCCAGAAGCACCAGCAGCTCAAGGCTCCAGCAGCTCAAGGTTCCAGAAGCTCAAGGCTCCAGATGCTCAAGGTTCCAGATGCACCAGCAGCTCAAGGTTCCAGAAGCTCAAGGTTCCAGCAGCTCAAAGTTCCAGCAGCTCAAGGTTCCAGATGCTCAAGGTTCCAGAAGCACCAGCAGCTCAATGCTTCAGCAGCTCAAGGTTCCAGCAGCTCAAGGTTCCAGAAGCTCAAGGCTCCAGATGCTCAAGGTTCCAGAAGCACCAGCAGCTCAAGGTTCCAGCAGCTCAAGGTTCCAGCAGCTCAAGGTTCCAGAAGCACCAGGAGCTCAAGTTCCAGAAGCTCAAGGCTCCAGATGCTCAAGGTTCCAGAAGCACCAGCAGCTCAAGGTTCCAGCAGCTCAAGGTTCCAGAAGCTCAAGGCTCCAGATGCTCAAGGTTCCAGAAGCACCAGCAGCTCAAGGTTCCAGCAGCTCAAGGTTCCAGCAGCTCAAGGTTCCAGCAGCTCAAGGTTCCAGAAGCACCAGCAGCTCAAGGTTCCAGAAGCTCAAGGCTCCAGATGCTCAAGGTTCCAGAAGCACCAGCAGCTCAAGGTTCCAGCAGCTCAAGGTTCCAGAAGCACCAGCAGCTCAAGGTTCCAGCAGCTCAAGGTTCCAGCAGCTCAAAGTTCCAGAAGCACCAGCAGCTCAAGGCTCCAGCAGCTCAAGGTTCCAGAAGCTCAAGGCTCCAGATGCTCAAGGTTCCAGATGCACCAGCAGCTCAAGGTTCCAGAAGCTCAAGGTTCCAGCAGCTCAAGGCTCCAGATGCTCAAGGCTCCAGATGCTCAAAGTTCCAGCAGCTCAATGTTCCAGCAGCTCAAGGTTCCAGCAGCTCAAGGTTCCAGAAGCACCAGCAGCTCAAGGTTCCAGCAGCTCAAGGTTCCAGAAGCACCAGCAGCTCAAGGTTCCAGCAGCTCAAGGTTCCAGAAGCACCAGCAGCTCAAGGTTCCAGCAGCTCAAGGTTCCAGCAGCTCAAGGTTCCAGAAGCGCCAGCAGCTCAAGGCTCCAGCAGCCCAGGGTTCCAGAAGCTCAAGGCTCCAGATTCTCAAGGTTCCAGAAGCACCAGCAGCTCAAGGTTCCAGCAGCTCAAGGTTCCAGCAGCTCAAGGTTCCAGAAGCACCAGCAGCTCAAGGTTCCAGTAGCTCAAGGCTCCACATGCTCAAGGTTCCAGAAGCACCAGCAGCTCAAGGTTCCAGCAGCTCAAGGTTCCAGAAGCTCAAGGCTCCAGATGATCAAGGTTCCAGAAGCACCAGCAGCTCAAGGTTCCAGCAGCTCAAGGTTCCAGAAGCACCAGCAGCTCAAGGTTCCAGAAGCTCAAGGCTCCAGATGCTCAAGGTTCCAGAAGCACCAGCAGCTCAAGGTTCCAGCAGCTCAAGGTTCCAGCAGCTCAAGGTTCCAGATGCTCAAGGTTCCAGATGCACCAGCAGCTCAAGGTTACAGAAGCTCAAGGGTCCAGCAGCTCAAGGCTCCAGATGCTCAAGGCTCCAGATGCTCAAAGTTCCAGCAGCTCAAGGTTCCAGCAGCTCAAGGTTCCAGCATCTCAAGGTTCCAGATGCACCAGCAGCTCAAGGCTCCAGCAGCTCAAGGTTCCAGAAGCTATAGGCTCCAGATGCTCAAGGTTCCAGAACCACCAGCAGCTGAAGGTTCCAGCAGCTCAAGGTTCCAGAAGCACCAGCAGCTCAAGGTTCCAGCAGCTCAAGGCTCCAGCAGCTCAAGGTTCCAGAAGCACCAGCAGCTCAAGGTTCCAGAAGCTCAAGGGTCCAGCAGCTCAAGGCTCCAGATGCTCAAGGCTCCAGATGCTCAAAGTTCCAGCAGCTCAAGGTTCCAGCAGCTCAAGGTTCCAGAAGCACCAGTAGCTCAAGGCTCCAGCAGCTCAAGGTTCCAGAAGCTATAAGCTCCAGATGCTCAAGGTTCCAGAACCACCAGCAGCTCAAGGTTCCAGAAGCACCAGCAGCTCAAGGTTCCAGCAGCTCAAGGTTCCAGAAGCACCAGCAGCTCAAGGTTCCAGCAGCTCAAGGCTCCAGCAGCTCAAGGTTCCAGAAGCACCAGCAGCTCAAGGTTCCAGCAGCTCAAGGTTCCAGAAGCACCAGCAGCTCAAGGCTGCAGCAGCTCAAGGTTCCAGCAGCTCAAGGTTCCAGAAGCACCAGCAGCTCAAGGCTCCAGCAGCTCAAGGTTCCAGAAGCTCAAGGCTCCAGATGTTCAAGGTTCCAGATGCACCAGCAGCTCAAGGTTCCAGAAGCTCAAGGGTCCAGCAGCTCAAGGCTCCAGATGCTCAAGGCTCCAGATGCTCAAAGTTCCAGCAGCTCAAGGTTCCAGCAGCTCAAGGTTCCAGAAGCACCAGGAGCTCAAGGTTCCAGCAGCTCAAGGTTCCAGAAGCACCAGCAGCTCAAGGTTCCAGCAGCTCAAGGTTCCAGAAGCACCAGCAGCTCAAGGCTCCAGCAGCTCAAGGTTCCAGAAGCTCAAGGCTCCAGATGCTCAAGGTTCCAGAAGCACCAGCAGCTCAAGGTTCCAGCAGCTCAAGGTTCCAGAAGCACCAGCAGCTCAAGGTTCCAGCAGCTCAAGGTTCCAGAAGCACCATCAGCTCAAGGTTCCAGCAGCTCAAGGCTCCAGCAGCTCAAGGTTCCAGCAGCTCAAGGTTCCAGCAGCTCAAGGTTCCAGAAGCACCAGCAGCTCAAGGTTCCAGAAGCTCAAGGCTCCAGATGCTCAAGGTTCCAGAAGCACCAGCAGCTCAAGGTTCCAGCAGCTCAAGGTTCCAGAAGCTCAAGGCTCCAGAAGCTCAAGGTTCCAGAAGCACCAGCAGCTCAAGGTTCCAGCAGCTCAAGGTTCCAGCAGCTCAAGGTTCCAGAAGCACCAGCAGCTCAAGGTTCCAGAAGCTCAAGGCTCCAGATGCTCAAGGTTCCAGAAGCACCAGCAGCTCAAGGTTCCAGCAGTTCAAGGTTCCAGCAGCTCAAGGTTCAAGAAGCACCAGCAGCTCAAGGTTCCAGAAGCTCAAGGTTCCAGCAGCTCAAGGTTCCAGCAGCTCAAGGTTCCAGAAGCACCAGCAGCTCAAGGTTCCAGCAGCTCAAGGTTCCAGAAGCACCAGCAGCTCAAGGTTCCAGCAGCTCAAGGCTCCAGCAGCTCAAGGTTCCAGAAGCACCAGCAGCTCAAGGCTCCAGCAGCTCAAGGTTCCAGAAGCTCAATGCTCCAGATGCTCAAGGTTCCAGAAGCACCAGCAGCTCAAGGTTCCAGCAGCTCAAGGTTCCAGAAGCACCAGCAGCTCAAGGTTCCAGCAGCTCAAGGTTCCAGAAGCACCAGCAGCTCAAGGCTCCAGCAGCTCAAGGTTCCAGAAGCTCAAGGCTCCAGATGCTCAAGGTTCCAGATGCACCAGCAGCTCAAGGTTCCAGAAGCTCAAGGTTCCAGCAGCTCAAGGCTCCAGATGCTCAAGGCTCCAGATGCTCAAAGTTCCAGCAGCTCAATGTTCCAGCAGCTCAAGGTTCCAGCAGCTCAAGGTTCCAGAAGCACCAGCAGCTCAAGGCTCCAGCAGCTCAAGGTTCCAGAAGCTCAAGGCTCCAGATGCTCAAGGTTCCAGAACCACCAGCAGCTCAAGGTTCCAGCAGCTCAAGGTTCCAGAAGCACCAGCAGCTCAAGGTTCCAGCAGCTCAAGGTTCCAGAAGCACCAGCAGCTCAAGGTTCCAGCAGCTCAAGGTTCCAGCAGCTCAAGGTTCCAGAAGCACCAGCAGCTTAAGGCTCCAGCAGCCCAAGGTTCCAGAAGCTCAAGGCTCCAGATTCTCAAGGTTCCAGAAGCACCAGCACTCAAGGTTCGAGCAGCTCAAGGTTCCAGCAGCTCAAGGTTCCAGAAGCACCAGCAGCTCAAGGTTCCAGCAGCTCAAGGTTCCAGCAGCTCAAGGTTCCAGAAGCGCCAGCAGCTTAAGGCTCCAGCAGCCCAAGGTTCCAGAAGCTCAAGGCTCCAGATTCTCAAGGTTCCAGAAGCACCAGCAGCTCAAGGTTCCAGCAGCTCAAGGTTCCAGCAGCTCAAGGTTCCAGAAGCACCAGCAGCTCAAGGTTCCAGTAGCTCAAGGCTCCACATGCTCAAGGTTCCAGAAGCACCAGCAGCTCAAGGTTCCAGCAGCTCAAGGTTCCAGAAGCTCAAGGCTCCAGATGCTCAAGGTTCCAGAAGCACCAGCAGCTCAAGGTTCCAGCAGCTCAAGGTTCCAGAAGCACCAGCAGCTCAAGGTTCCAGAAGCTCAAGGCTCCAGATGCTCAAGGTTCCAGAAGCACCAGCAGCTCAAGGTTCCAGCAGCTCAAGGTTCCAGATGCTCAAGGTTCCAGATGCACCAGCAGCTCAAGGTTCCAGAAGCTCAAGGGTCCAGCAGCTCAAGGCTCCAGATGCCCAAGGCTCCAGATGCTCAAAGTTCCAGCAGCTCAAGGTTCCAGCAGCTCAAGGTTCCAGCAGCTCAAGGTTCCAGAAGCACCAGCAGCTCAAGGCTCCAGCAGCTCAAGGTTCCAGAAGCTATAGGCTCCAGATGCTCAAGGTTCCAGAACCACCAGCAGCTCAAGGTTCCAGCAGCTCAAGGTTCCAGAAGCACCAGCAGCTCAAGGTTCCAGCAGCTCAAGGTTCCAGAAGCACCAGCAGCTCAAGGCTCCAGCAGCTCAAGGTTCCAGAAGCACCAGCAGCTCAAGGTTCCAGAAGCTCAAGGCTCCAGATGCTCAAGGTTCCTGAAGCACCAGCAGCTCAAGGTTCCAGCAGCTCAGGGTTCCAGAAGCACCAGCAGCTCAAGGTTCCAGAAGCTCAAGGCTCCATATGCTCAAGGTTCCAGAAGCACCAGCAGCTCAAGGTTCCAGCAGCTCAAGGTTCCAGAAGCACCAGCAGCTCAAGGTTCCAGCAGCTCAAGGTTCCAGCAGCTCAAGGTTCCAGAAGCACCAGCAGCTCAAGGCTCCAGCAGCTCAAGGTTCCAGAAGCTCAAGGCTCCAGATGCTCAAGGTTCCAGAAGCACCAGCAGCTCAAGGTTCCAGCAGCTCAAGGTTCCAGCAGCTCAAGGTTCCAGAAGCACCAGCAGCTCAAGGTTCCAGCAGCTCAAGGTTCCAGAAGCACCAGCAGCTCAAGGTTCCAGCATCTCAAGGCTCCAGCAGCTCAAAGTTCCAGCAGCTCAAGGCTCCAGCAGCTCAAGGTTCCAGAAGCACCAGCAGCTCAAGGTTCCAGAAGCTCAAGGCTCCAGATGCTCAAGGTTCCAGAAGCACCAGCAGCTCAAGGTTCCAGCAGCTCAAGGTTCCAGCAGCTCAAGGTTCCAGAAGCACCAGCAGCTCAAGGTTCCAGCAGCTCAGGGTTACAGCAGCTCAAGGCTCCAGAAGCTAGAGGTTCCAGAAGCTCAAGGTTCCAGCAGCTCAATGTTCCAGAAGCACCAGCAGCTCAAGGCTCCAGCAGCTCAAGGTTCCAGAAGCTCAAGGCTCCAGAAGCTCAAGGTTCCAGATGCACCAGCAGCTCAAGGTTCCAGAAGCTCAAGGTTCCAGCAGCTCAAGGCTCCAGATGCTCAAGGCTCCAGATGCTCAAAGTTCCAGCAGCTCAATGTTCCAGCAGCTCAAGGTTCCAGCAGCTCAAGGTTCCAGCAGCTCAAGGTTCCAGAAGCACCAGCAGCTCAAGGCTCCAGCAGCTCAAGGTTCCAGAAGCTCAAGGCTCCAGATGCTCAAGGTTCCAGAACCACCAGCAGCTAAAGGTTCCAGCAGCTCAAGGTTCCAGAAGCACCAGCAGCTCAAGGTTCCAGCAGCTCAAGGTTCCAGAAGCACCAGCAGCTCAAGGTTCCAGCAGCTCAAGGTTCCAGCAGCTCAAGGTTCCAGAAGCGCCAGCAGCTCAAGGCTCCAGCAGCCCAAGGTTCCAGAAGCTCAAGGCTCCAGATTCTCAAGGTTCCAGAAGCACCAGCAGCTCAAGGTTCCAGCAGCTCAAAGTTCCAGCAGCTCAAGGTTCCAGAAGCACCAGCAGCTCAAGGTTCCAGTAGCTCAAGGCTCCACATGCTCAAGGTTCCAGAAGCACCAGCAGCTCAAGGTTCCAGCAGCTCAAGGTTCCAGAAGCTCAAGGCTCCAGATGCTCAAGGTTCCAGAAGCACCAGCAGCTCAAGGTTCCAGAAGCACCAGCAGCTCAAGGTTCCAGAAGCTCAAGGCTCCAGATGCTCAAGGTTCCAGAAGCACCAGCAGCTCAAGGTTCCAGCAGCTCAAGGTTCCAGCAGCTCAAGGTTCCAGATGCTCAAGGTTCCAGATGCACCAGCAGCTCAAGGTTCCAGAAGCTCAAGGGTCCAGCAGCTCAAGGCTCCAGATGCTCAAGGCTCCAGATGCTCAAAGTTCCAGCAGCTCAAGCTTCCAGCAGCTCAAGGTTCCAGCAGCTCAAGGTTCCAGAAGCACCAGCAGCTCAAGGCTCCAGCAGCTCAAGGTTCCAGAAGCTATAGGCTCCAGATGCTCAAGGTTCCAGAACCACCAGCAGCTCAAGGTTCCAGCAGCTCAAGGTTCCAGAAGCACCAGCAGCTCAAGGTTCCAGCAGCTCAAGGTTCCAGAAGCACCAGCAGCTCAAGGTTCCAGCAGCTCAAGGCTCCAGCAGCTCAAGGTTCCAGAAGCACCAGCAGCTCAAGGTTCCAGAAGCTCAAGGCTCCAGATGCTCAAGGTTCCTGAAGCACCAGCAGCTCAAGGTTCCAGCAGCTCAAGGTTCCAGAAGCACCAGCAGCTCAAGGTTCCAGAAGCTCAAGGCTCCAGATGCTCAAGGTTCCAGAAGCACCAGCAGCTCAAGGTTCCAGCAGCTCAAGGTTCCAGAAGCACCAGCAGCTCAAGCTTCCAGCAGCTCAAGGTTCCAGCAGCTCAAGGTTCCAGCAGCTCAAGGTTCCAGAAGCACCAGCAGCTCAAGGTTCCAGCAGCTCAAGGCTCCAGCAGCTCAAAGTTCCAGCAGCTCAAGGCTCCAGCAGCTCAAGGTTCCAGAAGCACCAGCAGCTCAAGGTTCCAGAAGCTCAAGGCTCCAGATGCTCAAGGTTCCAGAAGCACCAGCAGCTCAAGGTTCCAGCAGCTCAAGGTTCCAGCAGCTGAAGGTTCCAGAAGCACCAGCAGCTCAAGGTTCCAGCAGCTCAAGGTTCCAGCAGCACCAGCAGCTCAAGGTTCCAGCAGCTCAGGGTTACAGCAGCTCAAGGCTCCAGAAGCTAGAGGTTCCAGAAGCTCAAGGTTCCAGCAGCTCAATGTTCCAGAAGCACCAGCAGCTCAAGGCTGCAGCAGCTCAAGGTTCCAGCAGCTCAAGGTTCCAGAAGCACCAGCAGCTCAAGGCTCCAGCAGCTCAAGGTTCCAGAAGCTCAAGGCTCCAGATGTTCAAGGTTCCAGATATACCAGCAGCTCAAGGTTCCAGAAGCTCAAGGGTCCAGCAGCTCAAGGCTCCAGAAGCTCAAGGCTCCAGATGCTCAAAGTTCCAGCAGCTCAAGGTTCCAGCAGCTCAAGGTTCCAGCAGCTCAAGGTTCCAGCAGCTCAAGGTTCCAGAAGCACCAGCAGCTCAAGGCTCCAGCAGCTCAAGGTTCCAGAAGCTCAAGGCTCCAGATGCTCAAGGTTCCAGAACCACCAGCAGCTCAAGGTTCCAGCAGCTCAAGGTTCCAGAAGCACCAGCAGCTCAAGGTTCCAGCAGCTCAAGGTTCCAGAAGCACCAGCAGCTCAAGGTTCCAGAAGCTCAAGGCTCCAGATGCTCAAGGTTCCAGAAGCACGAGCAGCTCAAGGTTCCAGCAGCTCAAGGTTCCAGAAGCACCAGCAGCTCAAGCTTCCAGCAGCTCAAGGTTCCAGCAGCTCAAGGTTCCAGAAGCACCAGCAGCTCAAGGTTCCAGCAGCTCAAGGCTCCAGCAGCTCAAAGTTCCAGCAGCTCAAGGCTCCAGCAGCTCAAGGTTCCAGAAGCACCAGCAGCTCAAGGTTCCAGAAGCTCAAGGCTCCAGATGCTCAAGGTTCCAGAAGCACCAGCAGCTCAAGGTTCCAGCAGCTCAAGGTTCCAGCAGCTGAAGGTTCCAGAAGCACCAGCAGCTCAAGGTTCCAGCAGCTCAAGGTTCCAGCAGCAATAGCAGCTCAAGGTTCCAGCAGCTCAGGGTTACAGCAGCTCAAGGCTCCAGAAGCTAGAGGTTCCAGAAGCTCAAGGTTCCAGCAGCTCAATGTTCCAGAAGCACCAGCAGCTCAAGGCTGCAGCAGCTAAAGGTTCCAGCAGTTCAAAGTTCCAGAAGCACCAGCAGCTCAAGGCTCCAGCAGCTCAAGGTTCCAGCAGCTCAAGGCTCCAGAAGCTCAAGGTTCCAGATGCACCAGCAGCTCAAGGTTCCAGAAGCTCAAGGTTCCAGCAGCTCAAGGCTCCAGATGCTCAAGGCTCCAGATGCTCAAAGTTCCAGCAGCTCAATGTTCCAGCAGCTCAAGGTTCCAGAAGCACCAGCAGCTCAAGGCTCCAGCAGCTCAAGGTTCCAGAAGCTCAAGGCTCCAGATGCTCAAGGTTCCAGAACCACCAGCAGCTCAAGGTTCCAGAAGCACCAGCAGCTCAAGGTTCCAGCAGCTCAAGGTTCCAGAAGCACCAGCTGCTCAAGGTTCCAGAAGCACCAGCAGCTCAAGGTTCCAGCAGCTCAAGGTTCCAGCAGCTGAAGGTTCCAGAAGCACCAGCAGCTCAAGGTTCCAGCAGCTCAAGGTTCCAGCAGCAATAGCAGCTCAAGGTTCCAGCAGCTCAGGGTTACAGCAGCTCAAGGCTCCAGAAGCTAGAGGTTCCAGAAGCTCAAGGTTCCAGCAGCTCAATGTTCCAGAAGCACCAGCAGCTCAAGGCTGCAGCAGCTAAAGGTTCCAGCAGTTCAAAGTTCCAGAAGCACCAGCAGCTCAAGGCTCCAGCAGCTCAAGGTTCCAGCAGCTCAAGGCTCCAGAAGCTCAAGGTTCCAGATGCACCAGCAGCTCAAGGTTCCAGAAGCTCAAGGTTCCAGCAGCTCAAGGCTCCAGATGCTCAAGGCTCCAGATGCTCAAAGTTCCAGCAGCTCAATGTTCCAGCAGCTCAAGGTTCCAGAAGCACCAGCAGCTCAAGGCTCCAGCAGCTCAAGGTTCCAGAAGCTCAAGGCTCCAGATGCTCAAGGTTCCAGAACCACCAGCAGCTCAAGGTTCCAGAAGCACCAGCAGCTCAAGGTTCCAGCAGCTCAAGGTTCCAGAAGCACCAGCTGCTCAAGGTTCCAGCAGCTCAAGGTTCCAGCAGCTCAAGGTTCCAGAAGCGCCAGCAGCTCAAGGCTCCAGCAGCTCAAGGCTCCAGCAGCTCAAGGTTCCAGAAGCTCAAGGCTCCAGATGCTCAAGGTTCCAGAAGCACCAGCAGCTCAAGGTTCCAGCAGCTCAAGGTTCCAGCAGCTCAAGGTTCCAGAAGCACCAGCAGCTCAAGGTTCCAGCAGCTCAAGGTTCCAGAAGCACCATCAGCTCAAGGTTCCAGCAGCTCAAGGCTCCAGCAGCTCAAGGTTCCAGCAGCTCAAGGCTCCAGCAGCTGAAGGTTCCAGAAGCACCAGCAGCTCAAGGTTCCAGAAGCTCAAGGCTCCAGATGCTCAAGGTTCCAGAAGCACCAGCAGCTCAAGGTTCCAGCAGCTCAAGGTTCCAGAAGCTCAAAGCTCCAGATGCTCAAGGTTCCAGAAGCACAAGCAGCTCAAGGTTCCAGCAGCTCAAGGTTCCAGCAGCTCAAGGTTCCAGAAGCACCAGCAGCTCAAGGTTCCAGAAGCTCAAGGCTCCAGATGCTCAAGGTTCCAGAAGCACCAGCAGCTCAAGGTTCCAGCAGCTCAAGGTTCCAGCAGCTCAAGGTTCCAGAAGCACCAGCAGCTCAAGGTTCCAGAAGCTCAAGGCTCCAGCAGCTCAAGGTTCCAGAAGCTCAAGGCTCCAGATGCTCAAGGTTCCAGAAGCACCAGCAGCTCAAGGTTCCAGCAGCTCAAGGTTCCAGCAGCTCAAGGTTCCAGAAGCACCAGCAGCTCAAGGTTCCAGCAGCTCAAGGTTCCAGAAGCACCAGCAGCTCAAGGTTCCAGCAGCTCAAGGCTCCAGCAGCTCAAGGTTCCAGCAGCTCAAGGCTCCAGATGCTCAAGGTTCCAGAAGCACCAGCAGCTCAAGGTTCCAGCAGCTCAAGGTTCCAGCAGCTGAAGGTTCGAGAAGCACCAGCAGCTCAAGGTTCCAGCAGCTCAAGGTTCCAGCAGCACCAGCAGCTCAAGGTTCCAGCAGCTCAGGGTTACAGCAGCTCAAGGCTCCAGAAGCTAGAGGTTCCAGAAGCTCAAGGTTCCAGCAGCTCAAGGTTCCAGAAGCACCAGCAGCTCAAGGCTGCAGCAGCTCAAGGTTCCAGCAGCTCAAGGTTCCAGAAGCACCAGCAGCTCAAGGCTCCAGCAGCTCAAGGTTCCAGAAGCACCAGCAGCTCAAGGCTCCAGCAGCTCAAGGTTCCAGAAGCTCAAGGCTCCAGATGTTCAAGGTTCCAGATATACCAGCAGCTCAAGGTTCCAGAAGCTCAAGGGTCCAGCAGCTCAAGGCTCCAGATGCTCAAGGCTCCAGATGCTCAAAGTTCCAGCAGCTCAAGGTTCCAGCAGCTCAAGGTTCCAGCAGCTCAAGGTTCCAGCAGCTCAAGGTTCCAGAAGCACCAGCAGCTCAAGGCTCCAGCAGCTCAAGGTTCCAGAAGCTCAAGGCTCCAGATGCTCAAGGTTCCAGAAACACCAGCAGCTCAAGGTTCCAGCAGCTCAAGGTTCCAGAAGCACCAGCAGCTCAAGGTTCCAGCAGCTCAAGGTTCCAGAAGCACCAGCAGCTCAAGGTTCCAGCAGCTCAAGGTTCCAGAAGCGCCAGCAGCTCAAGGCTCCAGCAGCTCAAGGTTCCAGAAGCTCAAGGCTCCAGATGCTCAAGGTTCCAGAAGCACCAGCAGCTCAAGGTTCCAGCAGCTCAAGGTTCCAGCAGCTCAAGGTTCCAGAAGCACCAGCAGCTCAAGGTTCCAGCAGCTCAAGGTTCCAGAAGCACCAGCAGCTCAAGGTTCCAGAAGCTCAAGGCTCCAGATGCTCAAGGTTCCAGAAGCACCAGCAGCTCAAGGTTCCAGCAGCTCAAGGTTCCAGAAGCACCAGCAGCTCAAGGTTCCAGCAGCTCAAGGTTCCAGCAGCACCAGCAGCTCAAGGTTCCAGCAGCTCAGGGTTCCAGAAGCACCAGCAGCTCAAGGCTGCAGCAGCTCAAGGTTCCAGCAGCTCAAGGTTCCAGAAGCACCAGCAGCTCAAGGCTCCAGCAGCTCAAGGTTCCAGAAGCTCAAGGCTCCAGATGCTCAAGGTTCCAGATGCAACAGCAGCTCAAGGTTCCAGAAGCTCAGGGTTCCAGCAGCTCAAGGTTCCAGAAGCACCAGCAGCTCAAGGCTCCAGCAGCTCAAGGTTCCAGCAGCTCAAGGTTCCAGAAGCACCAGCAACTCAAGGTTCCAGCAGCTCAAGGTTCCAGAAGCACCAGCAGCTCAAGGTTCCAGCAGCTCAAGGCTCCAGCAGCTCAGAGTTCCGGCAGCTCAAGGCTCCAGCAGCTCAAGGTTCCAAAAGCACCAGCAGCTCAAGGTTCCAGAAGCTCAAGGCTCCAGATGCTCAAGGTTCCAGAAGCACCAGCAGCTCAAGGTTCCAGCAGCTCAAGGTTCCAGCAGCTGAAGGTTCCAGAAGCACCAGCAGCTCAAGGTTCCAGCAGCTCAAGGTTCCAGCAGCACCAGCAGCTCAAGGTTCCAGCAGCTCAGGGTTACAGCAGCTCAAGGCTCCAGAAGCTAGAGGTTCCAGAAGCTCAAGGTTCCAGCAGCTCAATGTTCCAGAAGCACCAGCAGCTCAAGGCTGCAGCAGCTCAAGGTTCCAGCAGCTCAAAGTTCCAGAAGCACCAGCAACTCAAGGCTCCAGCAGCTCAAGGTTCCAGAAGCTCAAGGCTCCAGATGCTCAAGGTTCCAGATGCACCAGCAGCTCAAGGTTCCAGAAGCTCAAGGTTCCAGCAGCTCAAGGCTCCAGATGCTCAAGGCTCCAGATGCTCAAAGTTCCAGCAGCTCAATGTTCCAGCAGCTCAAGGTTCCAGCAGCTCAAGGTTCCAGCAGCTCAAGGTTCCAGAAGCACCAGCAGCTCAAGGTTCCAGCAGCTCAGGGTTACAGCAGCTCAAGGCTCCAGAAGCTAGAGGTTCCAGAAGCTCAAGGTTCCAGCAGCTCAATGTTCCAGAAGCACCAGCAGCTCAAGGCTGCAGCAGCTCAAGGTTCCAGCAGCTCAAAGTTCCAGAAGCACCAGCAGCTCAAGGCTCCAGCAGCTCAAGGTTCCAGAAGCTCAAGGCTCCAGATGCTCAAGGTTCCAGATGCACCAGCAGCTCAAGGTTCCAGAAGCTCAAGGTTCCAGCAGCTCAAGGCTCCAGATGCTCAAGGCTCCAGAAGCTCAAAGTTCCAGCAGCTCAATGTTCCAGCAGCTCAAGGTTCCAGCAGCTCAAGGTTCCAGCAGCTCAAGGTTCCAGAAGCACCAGCAGCTCAAGGCTCCAGCAGCTCAAGGTTCCAGAAGCTCAAGGCTCCAGAACCACCAGCAGCTCAAGGTTCCAGCAGCTCAAGGTTCCAGAAGCACCAGCAGCTCAAGGTTCCAGCAGATCAAGGTTCCAGAAGCACCAGCAGCTCAAGGTTCCAGCAGCTCAAGGTTCCAGCAGCTCAAGGTTCCAGAAGCGCCAGCAGCTCAAGGCTCCAGCAGCCCAAGGTTCCAGAAGCTCAAGGCTCCAGATTCTCAAGGTTCCAGAAGCACCAGCAGCTCAAGGTTCCAGCAGCTCAAAGTTCCAGCAGCTCAAGGTTCCAGAAAGACCAGCAGCTCAAGGTTCCAGTAGCTCAAGGCTCCACATGCTCAAGGTTCCAGAAGCACCAGCAGCTCAAGGTTCCAGCAGCTCAAGGTTCCAGAAGCTCAAGGCTCCAGATGCTCAAGGTTCCAGAAGCACCAGCAGCTCAAGGTTCCAGCAGCTCAAGGTTCCAGAAGCACCAGCAGCTCAAGGTTCCAGAAGCTCAAGGCTCCAGATGCTCAAGGTTCCAGAAGCACCAGCAGCTCAAGGTTCCAGCAGCTCAAGGCTCCAGCAGCTCAAGGTTCCAGATGCTCAAGGTTCCAGATGCACCAGCAGCTCAAGGTTCCAGAAGCTCAAGGGTCCAGCAGCTCAAGGCTCCAGATGCTCAAGGCTCCAGATGCTCAAAGTTCCAGCAGCTCAAGGTTCCAGCAGCTCAAGGTTCCAGCAGCTCAAGGTTCCAGAAGCACCAGCAGCTCAAGGCTCCAGCAGCTCAAGGTTCCAGAAGCTATAGGCTCCAGATGCTCAAGGTTCCAGAACCACCAGCAGCTCAAGGTTCCAGCAGCTCAAGGTTCCAGAAGCACCAGCAGCTCAAGGTTCCAGCAGCTCAAGGTTCCAGAAGCACCAGCAGCTCAAGGTTCCAGCAGCTCAAGGCTCTAGCAGCTCAAGGTTCCAGAAGCACCAGCAGCTCAAGGTTCCAGAAGCTCAAGGCTCCAGATGCTCAAGGTTCCTGAAGCACCAGCAGCTCAAGGTTCCAGCAGCTCAAGGTTCCAGAAGCACCAGCAGCTCAAGGTTCCAGCAGCTCAAGGTTCCAGAAGCACCAGCAGCTCAAGGTTCCAGCAGCTCAAGGTTCCAGAAGCGCCAGCAGCTCAAGGCTCCAGCCGCTCAAGGTTCCAGAAGCTCAAGGCTCCAGATGCTCAAGGTTCCAGAAGCACTAGCAGCTCAAGGTTCCAGCAGCTCAAGGTTCCAGAAGCACCAGCAGCTCAAGGTTCCAGCAGCTCAAGGTTCCAGAAGCACCAGCAGCTCAAGGTTCCAGAAGCTCAAGGCTCCAGATGCTCAAGGTTCCAGAAGCACCAGCAGCTCAAGGTTCCAGCAGCTCAAGGTTCCAGAAGCTCAAGGCTCCAGATGCTCAAGGTTCCAGAAGCACCAGCAGCTCAAGTTTCCAGCAGCTCAAGGTTCCAGCAGCTCAAGGTTCCAGCAGCTCAAGGTTCCAGAAGCACCAGCAGCTCAAGGTTCCAGAAGCTCAAGGCTCCAGATGCTCAAGGTTCCAGAAGCACCAGCAGCTCAAGGTTCCAGCAGCTCAAGGTTCCAGAAGCACCAGCAGCTCAAGGTTCCAGCAGCTCAAGGTTCCAGCAGCACCAGCAGCTCAAGGTTCCAGCAGCTCAGGGTTCCAGAAGCACCAGCAGCTCAAGGCTGCAGCAGCTCAAGGTTCCAGCAGCTCAAGGTTCCAGAAGCACCAGCAGCTCAAGGTTCCAGAAGCTCAAGGCTCCAGATGCTCAAGGTTCCAGAAGCACCAGCAGCTCAAGGTTCCAGCAGCTCAAGGTTCCAGAAGCTCAAGGCTCCAGATGCTCAAGGTTCCAGAAGCACCAGCAGCTCAAGGTTCCAGCAGCTCAAGGTTCCAGCAGCTCAAGGTTCCAGCAGCTCAAGGTTCCAGAAGCACCAGCAGCTCAAGGTTCCAGAAGCTCAAGGCTCCAGATGCTCAAGGTTCCAGAAGCACCAGCAGCTCAAAGTTCCAGCAGCTCAAGGTTCCAGAAGCACCAGCAGCTCAAGGTTCCAGAAGCTCAAGGTTCCAGCAGCTCAAAGTTCCAGCAGCTCAAGGTTCCAGATGCTCAAGGTTCCAGAAGCACCAGCAGCTCAATGCTTCAGCAGCTCAAGGTTCCAGCAGCTCAAGGTTCCAGAAGCTCAAGGCTCCAGATGCTCAAGGTTCCAGAAGCACCAGCAGCTCAAGGTTCCAGCAGCTCAAGGTTCCAGCAGCTCAAGGTTCCAGAAGCACCAGCAGCTCAAGGTTCCAGAAGCACCAGCAGCTCAAGGTTCTAGAAGCTCAAGGCTCCAGATGCTCAAGGTTCCAGAAGCACCAGCAGCTCAAGGTTCCAGCAGCTCAAGGTTCCAGAAGCTCAAGGCTCCAGATGCTCAAGGTTCCAGAAGCACCAGCAGCTCAAGGTTCCAGCAGCTCAAGGTTCCAGCAGCTCAAGGTTCCAGCAGCTCAAGGTTCCAGAAGCACCAGC